>JAJOOR010001317.1:0-98886 GCA_036250505.1 Solanum acaule
ACTTATCGATTAAATTAATTTTATATTTGATTAAATTATTTGTCTTTTCGATATAAATTAATTTTAGTTCTCTAATTTTTCTTAAAAGAACGTGTGCAACAAATTCTTTTTTCTTAAAAAAACGTCTTTCTCAAAAAAATAGGTACAAATGGGATTCGAACCCACAACATCAGCCTTCTAAAGTTGCCCTCCTACCGTGGCATCACAAGCCAATTTTGTTCTGTGGGTGGCACGCTTTATATAAATATAAATATTATATATATATATACCTATGTATATATAGAGTTTCCGTCGAAGTTCGGGGTGGCATGGCACCCCCACACTCCTTAATAGATCCGCCACTGAACCCACACACTAGGTCTGATTCTAATACCATATCAAGTTTGACATTAGACCTAATCTACCCCTCAAAAACTAACTCAAAGAGAATTTTTGAAATAGTGATTGATGTGACGGTTGGAAATACATATATACATAACATACTCATGAAATTTAATTATTTCTCAATTATTGTTTAATGTAATGTTAGGTATTTTTTTTTCTCTCTTTCATTATTCCATGAATTAATATGGAGGTCGTTGTGTTTTCAGTATTGAGGCTATTCTAGCTTAATCATTGAAACGAATTAGCTACAATGTGATACATTGGACATTGGTCAAAACTTTAACATCTCAGAACATAATAAAGTGTTTATTTCATTCTTGATCAAATACATTCAATAGGAAAATAATCAAATGAATTAATAAACTTGGAAACAATACATGTAATTGGCTTTCGAAAGATTAATTTATGGAGCCACAAACAGTTCTTATGATCCCATTTTGGCCCGTTAACGGACTAATATCTCCCATTCTAACCATGGCAGCAGCGAAATCAGAGGCAAATGTGCGAGGGGTATTGCTATATTCTAAAACAATATCATCTGTAGATCTTCCACTCAAAAGAACTTGATTTGATTGAAGAAGACCTTTTTTTTGCCTCAAGTTCTTGAAGTAGTTGTTATCCGATTGATTTGGTGTAGCCAAATCAAGTGGAGCTACGTTTCCATTTTGGTCTTCTTGAGGACAACGACGTCTTCTAGTGCTAGCAAAGCCAGCATCGATGTCTGTTCCATTGCTGTAAATTCTATCACAGAAAAGGAAGCATTGTGCTTGACCTATTGAATGTGATCCTAAAATCACAAAATAGAAATCATTACACGATACAAGTATTATGATCGATAAAATTCTATGTTCAATAGTTCGATCAAATTTTACCTGATAAAGCAACCATATCCCTTGTGCTAAGGCCTTTTTTGGCAAATCCAGAAATAAGTCTATCAAGCGGATCAAAAGGATCGGGAAGATCAGTTTCTGCAAGAGTATGACTTCCAGTGGTTGAATCTCTTCTTCCAAGTTTTACTGTCCATGATGGACCTCCAACCTGATGATTGTTATTTACATAATGTTGGTTAGTGTTCGGCGACATCTTCTTTATAGCATAAAAATAATAATAATTCTATTTCAAACAAGGGATACTTGCGAGAGTGGATGCATCCCTAGCAGCAACTGCAAGTATGTCTGCACATGATACAACTCCGGGACATGTTTTCTCAACTTCTCTTTTTGCATCTTCTATAATACCATAACCTCTAACTGACCCTAGATTTGGTAATGCAGTCTTCTCACTAGCAAGCGTAGGGGTTTCATCAAGTAAGATAGAAGCATCACAACCCTAAAGTAAAAGTTACAAAGTAGTAATTAGTACATACTCAAACTAAACAAATGATTTCTAACTTAAAGTACATAGAGCTAGAAACATATATAAAATGTGTATTATCTAGCTAATAACCTGAACAAAGCAATCATGGAAATGAAGTCGGATGAGGGATGTAGCCATACGACGTTCACGTGAAACTGCTTGTCTAACACTCGTACGTATCGTGTTGAGAGCGTTAGGACAAGTGCGGCTGTAGAATGTGGAAGAAAGTTGTGCATGGGATTGCATGCTAGAGAGTAGAAGAAGAAAAAATATAGAAACAAAAGAGTTGTTCGAAATACTCATTTTGAAAATGCAAAGTATGATATGAAGAATTATCGATGTTTATTAGCTTTGTGATGTGTTGAGGGAATAATGTGTCACTCAAATATTTATAGGCATAAAAAACACGTTATTTTAAAGCTCTTTGGTCACTATTGGCTGCCAATTGCATATCCGCGTTATTGCTATTTTGTCTTGCTATGACTTGTTCTAATAGCTTCCTATTGTGTCTCGTAATTATGAGTTCGACGGAATTCAATAATTTTGACTCAAATTTAGAAGTGTTAAATGAGCAGATAGACTAAATTTGAATGGATTAATACAATGAGTTAATAAATGGTCAGTCAAATTATTTGAATTGAAATAAGTTGGATGAAACTGAGCTAAAAATTAAATCATATGCAAGTCATACAAATTTTACCAAGTTTTCATTTCTTTATTTATTCTTTTATAATTTTTTAAATATCTAATAAAACTATTTTTTCTGTATTGTGACTATATAATATAGTGGAGAGTATATCAAATAACAAGTATACTTTTCTTGAAAATGTTATCAATGAGATTTTTGATGAGTCAATTTAAGCTATATATCAGCTTAAATTTTATTCAAATAACATACATTTGAGCATTGTGTTGAAAATCCAAGGTCAACTAGCTATGTAGTTATAATAATAGAATTAAAATCGAACTTTGATAAGAAGAAGTAGTGAACCACCAGCTAGCAAGCATATCGTAGAATATTAATTATACATGAATCAAAACCTCATTACAATATGTGTGCGCTTTAATTTTTATTATTATACACTCAAGAAAATATAATTTCAAATAAGATCCAATACACTTCAAATGAATATATATTTTATACTATAATTTTTCATTTATTATAGGGATAAGGCATAAATACCCCTCTAGAGTATTATCGAAATTCACCTTACATAAACTAAGATTCTATACGACTATACCCCCGCCCCCCAACCCAAATTCTTTTTTTTTTGTAATTTTATACACTTTTTTGATTTACGTGACATCCAAACATCTCTCACGCGTCTCAACTACGTGTAGTCACGAAGTATGCCACGTAAGCCAAAAGGTGTGTAAAATTACAAAAATAATGAATTTGGGGGTGGGGGGGGGGGGGGAGTAATAAAAGTTAGAACCTTAGTTTAGTTAATGTGTATCTCAGAGATTTTGATCATAATTTAGGAATTACTTATACCTTTTCCCTTTTTTATAATTAAATAGTTTGATTCAATAACCAGTGTGCGACGGGTACAATATTCATCTATTCCATAGATGCGAATAAATTTTTAAATTAGCTATTATAGCCGCTATTGGCTGCTACACCGCGTTACTCATAAAGTTAACTTGGAGAGTAATTTTTATTATTGTTGTTTGTTGCTACTATTCCAAGAACAATACATTATTTTAAAAAGAATCAGATAATTAATCTTTTCATTACAATGATTTAACATTTTAAGAAACTTTCGTGCATACCATTAAAGGATGTGCTGCAGTGAATGAGGTTGCTCCTCCCTTAATCAGAGGTCTCAAGTTTGAGTCTTAGGTATGAAAAAATCTTTGGTATAGGGAGTGGTTCCCTCCGGAAGGGATCTACACGACGTGAATTCAGATTATAGTCGGACTCCAATACAGGTACCGAACATTAGGTGGAAAACTAAAAAAAATAAAAATTCATCTATAACATTTATTATTTTTATTAAATTTTGAATTTCTACAGTTATTAACTTTATTTTGAAAAGTACAGCTCCCTACAAAAATACATGTCTACTAAGGTGTTGGAGTTATAAAAAGAAGTATTGCGTTTGGACATAGAATTTTAATGTTGAAAAAAAAAGTTGAGGCTTTTAAAACGGAACTTGGAATACTCCTCGATCAAATTTATATTTGATGTTGTAGGTATTGAATTTCCTTAATTTCTTTGTATATTAACTTTTTTTTTTATACAGAATCTCCTTAACGAAAATTGAGACTCCCACTGTTTGATACTTTTAGAACTGGTGGGTACGTAGAAAGTGGATGCATGCAACTTTTGTAGAACACCACGCTATAAAAGTTGGACTTTGGAGTGGTTAATTAATTAAATAGAAAGGATAACATCTAATAGTTAGATGTCAAAATAATTATTATTTGTCAAATATGAGTATTATAATTATTTATATAGTCATACATCATCAAGTCTTTGACATTGCCCTTTCGTTCCAATGATTTGATTATATCTATTTTGTAGGATAAAATTACGAAATGTCAAAATCAATAATAATTGGCATTACTCTATTACGAAAGAGAGTCATTTTAATTTGTTTTTATAATGATAACTACAATGTCGCCGTTTAATAGTATTTTAAAATTATTTTAACAAGTTATCGATTATTGTAATTATTTTTCTGTTGACTTCATTTCAGAAAACTTTATAACTTCAGTAGTTGAAATTATGGTAGGATAAAATTAAAAAAAATACAATGATATAAATTTTAACTTACTGATTATAGTAATCGACTAACTGCCCAAAATTCCAATTGCACATTTATAGTCGAAAAAATTCTAATAGTGTTATATATGCTAATAGTTTAAAATTTATTTATATTATCTTAAATTTTTATAATGAATTAGTTATCATTATAATTAATGTGCATCAAAATATTTAAGTTTAATTATATATCAAAATGGAGCCAAGTAATTACAATATTGCAAAACATTAGCTATAATTTTATGACTTCCTTTAAGCATAACGAAGATTTTATTTCATTCCTGAAACAATACAATATAGCAAAAAAATCAAATGAATACAAATAAACTTAGCATTAATCGTATAAGTAATAGGCTTTTGAAAAATCAATTTATAGCTCCACAGACCGTTCTTATGATCCCATTTTGACCAGTTAAGGGACTGATATCTCCCATTTTAATCATGGCTGCAGCAAAGTCAGAGGCAAATGCTCGAGGACTATTGCTATACTCTAAAACAATATCATTGGTAGATCCTCCACTCAAAAGGACTTGATCTGATTGAAGAAGACCTTTTCTTTGCCTCAAATTCTTGAAGTAGTTGTTATCCAATTGATTAGGTGTTACCAAATCAAGTGGAGCTAGGTTTCCATTTTGATCTTCTTGAGGACACTGACGTCTTCTAGTGCTAGCAAATCCAGTATCGATATCTGTTCCATTGCTATAAATTCTATCACGGAAAAGGAAGCATTGTGCTTGTCCAATTGAATGTGATCCTAGAATTGGAAAATTTAAAAAGTTAGAACTTGTTATATATAAATATGTACAAATGTATGATCGATGTCTTCAATAATTAGATCGAGTTTTACCTGATAAAACAACCATATCCCTTGTGGTAAGGCCTTTGTTGGCAAAGCCGGAAATAAGCCTACTAAGAGGATCGAAAGGACCAGGAAGATCAGTTTCTGCAAGAGTATGACTTGCAGTGGTTGAGTCTCTTCTTCCGAGTTTCACTGTCCATGATGGACCACCAACCTATTTGTTATTAACGTAACATTAATTGGTTATAATAAAAAATACTAACTAGGAGCATAAATTTTTTTTCTTCTTTTCATAGTGTGAAAAAGTGAAACTGCACTTACAAGAGTGGATGCATCCCTAGCAGCAACTGCAAGTATGTCTGCACATGATACAACTCCTGGACATGTTTTCTCAACCTCTCTTTTTGCATCTTCTATAATACCAAAGCCTCTAACTGATCCAAGATTTGGCAGCGCAGTCTTCTCACTGACAATCATTGGAGTTTCATCAAGCAAGAGAGAAGCATCACAGCCCTATAAAAGTTAAAGCAGCAAATTAAGTATATATATATATATATATATATATATATATATATATGCATGTCATCAGACCAATAAAAGTAGTTAGAATGCATTAAATATCCAACCTGAACAAAACAATCATGGAAATGAAGACGAATAAGAGATGCAGCCATACGACGTTCGCTTGAAATTGCTCGTCTTATACTTGTACGAATAGTGGTGAGAGCATTAGGGCAAGTTCGGTCGTAGAATGTGGAAGAAAGTTGTGCATGACATTGCATGGTAGAGAGTAGAAGAAGAAAAAATATTGCAACAAAAGAGTTGTTTGAACTCGCCATTTTGAAAATGCAAAGTTTGTTGATGGATGATATATATGAAAGAATTATAGATGTTTATTGTCTTTGTGATGTGTTGAGGGAATTTGGAACTCAAATATTTATAGGCATAAAAACACGTTATTTTAAATCTCTTTGGTTACTATTGGCGGCCAATTGCATATCCGTGTTATGGCTACCCTTTGTCTTTGCTATTCTTTGACTTGTTCTAATTGCTACCTATTCTTGTACTGGCCTAGTAGGTGAAACGGCTCCGTACCACCTACACTGATAGATTATATTTTTCTCAAAAGCAAACACTGTTACAATATTGTAAAATAATTAAGAGTTTGAGACAATCTGAAATAAACATATGAAATTAAACTCTAATTAAGTCGACAACTTCATATACCAGATAGTATAAATATAGTTCTTGTTATTTACTATTGAGTTGTCAGTTAACCCATTAAGGGAAAACCTAAAACCATTAAGAATTGATAATCCAACGAAAAAAATTTAAAACCATTACCTAAACTGTAAAACCAATAATCCATTACCAATAAATTAATATTTCTTTTCAATCCAAACTATCAATTTCAATTAGATTTTGAAGGTATTCCTAAGTTTTGTCAAGCTAGAAAACTTCATGATTAAATATATTTCATATTTTATATTATAATGGCATGAATGTCATTTTCCAATAATGTAATATAGATTTGGTTTGAAAGTCAACTGGTGATATCATTAGAATAAGAATTAGTGAAGCTCCAGCTAGCAAGCATGTATAGTAGAATATTATGCATGAGTTATCATTTTGGTACATTTTACGTAACTTTAACTTAAAATCACAAGATTAAAAAGTTCTCTTCCTTTTTTTAAACTCCGTTCCAAATTAAATTATGCCATTTTTTTTAAACGGAGCAAGTATATATTTTTTATTTTATTACTTAATTATTAATATTAATTTATTTGATTTAATATAAATATCAAGTTTAAAATAATTTTACGAGACACAACTCTACAATATGCACCGTAATTTACGAGTAATATTTTTTCTTGTTACATTATTCATTTTTGGCTGCTATACCATGTTACACCCAAAGTTAACGTGTAAGAACATGGCTTATATTAAATAGAGTATATATATTTTACTATTGTTGTTTGTTTAATTATTAGAAAAAGGGAAACGTTGAAAGTATGTCATCGAATTTTGAGAAAAAAACTTATTTATATCATTCGTTAAGCGTTTGATTTATCTATGTCATTTCATTTGATAAATAATGTGACTTATCTACAAGATCTTTCAACTAACTAGTCTAGTTAATGTTAACCTAACCATAGATAACATTATAACGAACTAATATAAGACATCTTCACTATGCTTAACAACACTAATATTGTAACGACCGGATTCCGTCGTTATAGAAAAACCAACAGGGGAAAATTTGGGACCGGAAAACTTTTTCGTAGTATCTTGAAATTTCCCAACCTAGTCCAGATTTGGATGAAATCGGAGTCATTGAGGTGTAGGGAAATCTGGTAACAATCAAGTGAATTCATTATGATTTTGATTACATGAGTAGTTAGATAACTCATTAAAGAACCCGTATGCCTTTACGGAATTGAATTCGGGCGAGTAGAACTCCCAGAATTGATCTTAGCGTAAAGGGTATTTTCTGAGCGTCGTGGGTCAGGGGTGTGTTGTGAAATGAGATTTTTGGAATTCTTAATTGAGCTCACTGTCTCGCGTAACCCGCCTTGGCGCCGCTTTTTGCCAATGTGGCAGGGCCGCTACAGCGGGGTGAGGGCCGCTGTGGCGGGCTCGACGCGGCTTGAGGTCGTTAATAAACCCCTAAACAACCTCATTATTCATTTTTCAACTTTTAGAGCTAAGTAACAAACCCCATGCGACTCCTACTCGTTTTTCACCATTCTTGAGGCTAAAGGTAAGCTTTTCACTCCCCGAATCCATTTTTCAATCCGTAGAACATAATAGAATGGTAAATATTGATGGGGGAGGGTTTGTTATAGATTCTATGGTGGAAAAAAGCCTAATTTGGATGATTGGGATCATGGGTTTGATATAGGGTTCATAGAATTGTTAGTAATTCGGGTAATTAATGATTGTTTATTGATTCCCGTATTGTATTGATTGTTTGTAGACCAAGAACAAGCGGAACGAATCCGAAAAGGGAAGGATCAAGTTTCTTAGGGTTTCAAGCTTGTTTCGAGGTAGGTGATAGTTGTGATTCTAAGATTGTGTGATGTATGCTTGTTCTTGCTTCATTATGATACTTGTATATGTATGAGTGTTGCAATATTGATCACACTTGTTGTAAATGAGATAGAAGAATTATCATTGCCATGAAATCATGACTAAAATGTATGATCTTGAGGATATAATTGTGTTTGTGATTGTGGTGTGTGAATGAGATCGGTTGCCACGTTCTAGCATAACTAACTTGGATCAGTTGCCACGTTCCGACATAATTATGGGATCGGGTGCCACGTTCTGGCATAACATTGGGATCGGGTACCATGTTCTGGTATGCTAACTGTTTGGGTTTGGGTTCCATGAGAGGACCAATGATTTGATATAAAATGTGAAGTTGCTCATTGTTCGTAATGTTGATAATATTGTAAATGTTGATATATATGCATGTGATTATAATGTTGTTGACTTGTTTATGTTGCACTTAGTGGGATAGCCACGTGATCCTACCAGTACACAGTGGTTGTTTATTGATACTACACTTGCTCTTATTTTGTTGAGTATAGGGCATCTTCAAGCGGCTATTGGCAAACCTTGCTTAGAAGATCAGTGATCGTCGCTTCGAATTCAAGGGTGAGCCAATTCTTCCGGGCTGCCATGGGATTCTTTTTCGTCTATGTCCACCATTTCTGAACTTAGACATTTGTCCTAGTTAGTTGATTAGTTCATTAGTTTGGGGTTGTATCCCTTCTTGTTTAGACTTGGTTCATTATTAGATGTTTTGGTACATTGACTTTCATGTTCTAGGTTATTCTGCCGCATCGTTAGTTTATTATTGTTAGACTTTTGTTAGAGTTTATGGGAACTCTATTCTTCTTTCCTTAGTATTTGACTTAAATACCTTAGTTATTACTTTAGTTGCTTGGTTTGAGTTGTAGTAGTGGTTCTCCCACCGGAGTGTTAGTGTGGGTACCAATCACGATGGTCTGGGTCGTGACAAAATTGGTATCAGAGCCTAAGTTCGTTGATCTCGATGTACCAAAATGAGTCTAGTAGAGTCTCGCGGAACGGTACAGGGACGCCTTTAATTTTCTTCGAGAGGCTATAGGACTTTAGAAAATCTCTCTATTTTCTTTTGTCTCTTTTCGTGCTATAACTTGATTCCAATTGGTATCTGGCGATTCAAATTGATATCTAACCTCCTTCACTATTCTGTCCGCAGATGGTTAATACTAAATACAACGACGTCAGGCCCGTAGCTCCCGCTAATGCTCCATCTTAAGAATCTGCATCGAGAAGCTGTGGTCGAGGTAGGGGTAGAGGAAGAGCTAGGGGTAGAGGCCGTGGAAGAGTAGCGCCTGCTGTGAATGAGGTACCGGTTGAGAATGCTCATGTGAATGAGAACCCTCCCATATATCATGAGGAAATAGAAGAAGAGGTTTAAGTTGAGAATGTCGAGGAAGTTGGACAAGAAGAATAGGTGCAAGCTGAGGCTACATGTATTCCTCCCATCGACCCAGTGTTAGCTCAACAGATCATGTCGTTTTTGAAGGAATTGGCTGGTCCTGGAATGCTTCCATCTGTTCAAACAACTCAAGCTCCTACTAATCCTCATGTTGCTAGCACTGCGCCCAAGATGGGTGGAAACGTAGGTACTGATGCATTCTTCCGTCTTTGGTTGGGTTCTGTTATGACTGGTAATGAGCATGACATGTTGACTAAGTTTCTGGAGCTTAAGCCTCCGGTATTTCTTGGTTCTGAGAGTAACGATGTGTATGAGTTCATTATGGATTAATATGAGAGGCTTCATAAATTGGGTATTGTTCATCAACATGGGGTTGAGTTTGTCTTTCCAACTTCAAGGTGAGGCCAAACAGTGGTGGAGAGCTTATATGGAGTGCAAATCTTCTACCTTACCTCCACTTACTTGGACCCAATTTCATGCTCTGTTTCTAGAAAAGTATGTGCCTAGAACTTTGAGAGATCATAAGAAAGATGAATTTATGGCTTTGGAACAAGGTGGTATGTTTGTGGCTGCTTATGAGGCCAAGTTCCACGCATTGTCTAGATATGCTACACAGTTGGTTACTACAGAGGAGGAGAGGATTCATTTATTTATTAGAGGATTGAATTCTGAGTTGCAAGTATTATTTGTTCATATGACTTCTGCAAGGAGGAGCTTTAATGAGGTGACATATTATGTTAAGAAAGTGGAGGGGGTGAGGCGAGACGGTCAGGCTAAGGCACTAGCTAAAAGGGCCAAGAACTTAGGTAACTTTCAAGGTTCTTATTCAGAGGTTCAGGGAGGCCAACATTGGTAGCCAAGCCAATTCAGTCTGCTATGCCCGCCTGTAAAGGTAACTACTCGGGAACTCCATCTTATAATTTTCAGGATAGCCAAGGAGTCGCACATTCGATGGGCGGCATACCATCTTTTGATCGCACTTGCTACAATTGTGGAGAACCTGGGCATATGAGGAGAGATTGTCCCCATCTGCGTGTATTAGATGCCACGCAGCAGCCTTCTATAGCAGTGGTACCCGTGGAAAATGGTAATAATGATAGAGGACGTCCACAAGGTGGGCGAGGAGGTAATCATTGAGGCCGTGGAGGTAGAGGAAATGGTAATGGTAAGGAGGTAACGGTAACGCGTAACCAGGCAGGGAAGTGGCTCGTCATGATGATATGGCTCAATGTTATGCTTTTCCGGGCAAGAATGAGGCGGAGGCATTTGACGCGGTGATCACAGGTACTATTCTTGTCTGTGACCGGATGACTAATGTGTTGTTTGATATGGGTTCTACTTATTTATATGTATTCGTGAGATTTGCCTCATATTTTGATATGATTTGTGATATTCTTGATACCCCTATTCGTGTTTCTACCCCAATTGTAGAGTCAGTCATAGTTACCCATGTCTATCGTGCTTGTCCTATTTTGTTTATGAGATTTCAGACTTGGGCAAATTTAGTGATTTTTGATATGATTGACTTTGACATAATCTTAGGCATGACCTGGTTGTCCCCCTATTATGTTGTGCTTAATTGTAATACTAAGTCTGTAACTCTAGAAATTCTGGGAAGGGAAACATTAGAGTGGGAGGGTGTGAACAAGCGTAAGCAAGCTAAAATTATATCCTCCATTCGGTCTAGTAAATTAGTAGAGCAGGGTTGTTTGACTTATTCGGCTCATATTAGGGATGTTGAGATTGAGGCTCTATCCATTGAGTCTATTCCTGTGGTGTCTGAATTTAGTGAAGTGTTTCCTAATGATTTGCCTGGTATGCCTCCGGATAGAGATATAGATTTTTGCATTGATTTAGAGTCTGGTACTCGTCCCATTTCGATCCCTCCATATTGCATGGCTCCGGCAGAATTAAGAGACCTTAAGGCTCAAATCCAAAAGCTTCTTGATAAGGGGTTTATTCGCCCTAGTGCTTCTCCATGGGGTGCACCAATTTTGTTTGTTAAGAAGAAGGATGGTAGCATGAGAATGTGTATAGATTACCGGCAATTAAATAGAGCCAGTATTCGAAACAAGTATCATGTGCCTCGAATAGATGATCTCTTTGACCAATTGCAAGGGGCTGCGGTTTTCTCTAAGATCTAAGATCCAGTTACCATCACTTGAAAATTAGGCCTGAGGATATGCCCAAGATGGTGTTTAGAACTTGCTATAGGCACTATGAGTTTTTGGTTATGTCTTTTGGTTTGACCAATGCGCCTGCAACTTTCATGAGTTTGATGAATGGGGTGTTTAAGCCATTTCTTGATTCTTTCGTCATAGTCTTTATTGATGATATAGTGGTTTATTCGAAAAGTGAGGAAGAGCATGCTGACCATCTTTGTATTGTTTTGGGTATTTTTGGGAAGCAAATGTTGTATGCTAAATTTTCGAAGTCTGAATTTTGGTTGAGATCCGTTGCATTTTTGGGGCATGTAGTTTCAAAAGAAGGGGTAATGGTAGATCATCAAAAGATTGAGGCGGTTAAGAATTGGGTTCGTTCTAGCTCTGTGACGGAAGTTAGGAGTTTTGTGGGACTCGCTAGCTATTATCGGCGATTTGTGAAGAATTTTGCTTCTATTGCCACTCACTTGACCAATTTGACCAAAAAGGAGATACCATTTGAATGGACTAAAAAATGTGAGGAGAGCTTCCAAAAGCTCAAGGCTCTCTTGACCACCGCGCCTATTCTAACATTACTGGTTGAAGGTAAAGATTTTATTGTTTATTGTGATGCTTCACATTCTAATTTGGGTGTTGTATTGATGCAGGATAGCAATGTTATTGCTTATGCCTCACGTCAATTGAAGATGCATGAGAGGAATTATCCCACACATGATTTAGAGTTGGCAGCGATAGTGTTTGCTCTTAAGATATGACGGCATTACCTCTATGGTGTCAAGTGTGAGGTATTTACTGATCATCGTAGTTTGCAGCATGTGTTCACTCAAAAGTATCTGAATTTGAGACAACAAAGGTGGATGAAGTTACTAAAAGATTATGATATGACCATTCAATACCATCCGGGCAAGGCTAATGTGGTGACAGACGGTTTGAGTCGAAAATAGGTGAGTATGGGTTGTTTAGCTTGCTTAAGTGTAGCCAAGCGACCTTTGGCTAAATAAATTCAGACCTTAGAGTCTAAGTTCATGCAGTTGGGCATCTTAGAAAGAGGTGGGGTACTAGCTAGTATTGAGGTAAGGGCCATTTTCATTGAAGAGATCAAGGCCAAACAATTTGAGGATGAGAATTTGGAGTAACTTAGAAAGAAGACTGTGATTGGTAAGGCACAGGAGACCACTCTTGATGCAGATGGTGTGCTCAATTTTAAAGGGAGAATATGTGTTCCTAGAGTAGATGACTTGATTGAGAAATTGTTGGCAGAGTCTCATGGTTCGCGATATTCTATTCATTCGGGTGTGACCAAGATGTACAGAGATCTAAAGTGAATTTATTGGTGGTCGGGCATGAATAAAGACATAGCGGAGTTTGTGGCGAAGTGTCAAAATTGTCAACAAGTGAAATATGAACATCAAAGGCCTTCATGTTTACTTCAAAGAATGCCAATTCCGGAATGGATGTGGGAAAGAATAGCCATGGATTTTGTTGGTGGTCTTCCCAAGACTTTGGGGAATTGATTCTATTTGGGTAGTGGTTGATAGATTGACTAAGTTAGCCCACTTTATTCTGGTAAGAATAGATTATAATGCTGAACAATTGGCTAAAGTATATGTGAAAGAGATATTTAAGTTGCACGGGGTTCCCCTTTCTATCATCTCAGACCGTGGTACCCAATTCACATCCAAATTTTGGAGGAAATTACGTGATGAATTGGGCACACAACTCACTTTTAGTACAGCCTTTCATCCACATATGGATGGACAATCGGAGAGGACTATTTAAGTGTTGGAAGACATGTTGAGGGCATGTGTGATTGATTTTGGAGGGCATTGGGATAAGTTCTTACCTTTGTGTGAATTCTCTTATAACAATAGTTATCACTCCAACATAGATATGGAGGGGATGTAGATCACCTATAGGATGGTTTGAGGCTGGATATGTGAAACCATTGGGGGTTGATTTAGTGAAGGATGCTCAAGATAAGGTGATGAGTATTCAAACTAAGCTTCTAGTAGCCTAGAGTAGACAAAAGAAGTATGTGGATCATAAGGTAAGAGACATGGCGTTTCAATCCGATGAAATGTTCTTTTTAAGGTATCACCCATGAAAGGGGTGATGAGATTTGATAAGAAGGGTAAGCTAAGTCCTAGATACATTGGTCTATTTGAAATTCTCGAATGTGTGGGGCCGGTAGTGTATAGATTGGCTTTACCTGCTAATTTATCGAGTGTTCATCCGGTATTTCATGTGTCCATATTGAAGAGGTATCATGGTGTCAGGGATTATATCATTAAGTGGGACTCAATTGTATTAGACAAGGACCTCCAATATGAGGAGGAACCAATTGCAATTTTTGATCGTGATGTGCGTAAGTTGAGAACCAAAGAAATTAAGTCCATGAAGGTTCAATAGAAACATCGTCTAGTTGAGGAAGCTACTTGGGAGACCAAGAGGGACATGCGAGACAAGTATCCCCAATTGTTCGTCGAATCAAGTACTACTTCATTCCTTCCTTAGCCTATTTTTTCTAAATTTGTCACTCGGGGACGAGTGATGGGTAAATTGGTATCTATTCTAACGACTGGGTTTCGTTGTTATAGAAAAACCAAAGAGAGAAAATTTGGGGCCGAAAAACTTTTTCGTAGTATCTTGAAATTTCCCAACCTAGTCCAGATTTGGACAAAATTGAAGTCATTGAGGTTTAGGGAAATTTGGTAACAATCGGGTGAGTTAATTATGATTTTAATTACATGAGTAGTTAGATAACTCGTTAAAGAACCCGTATGACTTTACGGAATTGAATTTGGGCGAGTAGAATTCCCGAGATTGATCTTAGCGTAAATGATATTTTTTGAGCGTCGTGGGTCAGGGGTGTGTTGTGAAATGGGATTTTTGGAATTCTTAATTTAGCTCACTGTCTCGCGTAACCGCCTTGGCGTCGCTTTTGGCCGTTGTGGAGAGGCCGCTACAGCGGGGTGAGGGCCGCTGTGGCGGGCTCGATGCGACTTGAGGTCGTTAATAAACCCCTAAACGACCTCATTATGCACTTTTTGACTTTTAGACCTAAGGAATGAACCCCAGGCGACTCCTACTCATTTTTCACCATTATTGAGGCTAAAGATAAGCTTTTCACTCCCCAAATCTATTTTTCGATCTGTAGGACGTAATAGAATGGTGAATATTGATGGGGGAGAGTTTTGCTATAGATTCTATGGTGGAAACAAGCCTAATTTGGATGATTGGGATCATGGGTTTGATCTAGGATTCATAGAATTATTAGTAATTCGGGTAATTAATGATTGTTTATTGATTCTCGTATTGTATTGATTGTTTGTAGACCAAGAACAAGTGGAACGAATTCGGAAAGGGAAGGAACAAGTTTCTTAGGGTTTCAAGCTTGTTTTGAGGTAGGTGATGATTGTGATTCTAAGATTGTGTGATGTATGCTTGTTCTTGCTTCATTATGATACTCGTATATGTATGAGTGTTGCAATGTTGATCACACTTGTTGTAAATGATATAGAAGAATTATCATTGCCATGAAATCATGACTTAAATGTATGATCTTGAGGATATACTTGTGTTTGTTATTGTGGTGTGTGAATGAGATCGGTTGCCACGTTCCGACATAACTAACTTGGATCGGCTGCCACGTTCCAGCATAACATTGGGATTGGGTACCACGTTCTGGTATGCTAACTGTTTGGGTTTGGGTTCCATGAGAGGACCAATGATTTGATATAAAATGTGAAGTTGCTCGTTGTTCGTAATGTTGATAATATTGTAAATGTTAATGTATGTGCATGTGATTATAATGTTGTTGACTTGGTTATGATTCACTTAGTGGGATAGCCGCGTGATCCTACCAGTACACAGGGCATCTTTAAGCGGTTATTGGTAGACCTCACTTAGAAGATCAGTGATCGTCACTTCGAATTCAAGGGTGAGCCAATTCTTTCGGGCTGCCATGGGATTCTCCTTCGTCTATGTCCACCATTTCAGGACGTAGACATTTGTTCTAGCTAGTTGATTTGTTCATTAGTTTGGGGTTGTATCCTTTCTTGTTTAGACTTGGTTCATTGTTAGATGTTTTGGTACATTGACTTTCAGGGTCTATGTTATTCTTCTGCGTTGTTAGTTTATTATTGTTAGACTTTTGTTAGAGTTTATGGGAATTCTATTTTTCTTTCCTTAGTATTTGGCTTAAATGCCGTAGTTATTGTTTTAGTTGCTTGGTTTAGGTTGTAGTAGTGGTTCTCCCACTGGAGTGTTAGTGTGGGTGTCAATCACAATGGTCTGGATCGTGACATATATTCTGTAAATATTATTTTTAGTTTGATAAAATAAATGTATTTTTTTAAAATGTCAAGTAAACAAGGATCAAAAGTTTTTAAATAGGTTGTTGATAGATCATTTTTGTTTTTTTTAATAGACACATCTTTAACTTGTGTAGAACGTCACACTTCGGAGGTTGTACTTCTAAATTATTTTTTAAAAAGGACCTCATATAATTTTTTATATCGAAAGATGTTTTCTGGATAATAATACAAATAAGTTTCCTTTACAAAGATTTTTCCTTCACTTTTTAAATATTGTTTACCTTGACAAAGATTGTGGTTAGGTTTCTATGATTGTTCCTAGCTCATTATTTTAGTTAGTAATAGTCATACATCATTTTTTCTTTTGATATTCCTCTTTTATATATATTCTCTCTCTCTCTTTCCTACTTCTTTCTAATAATTGGATTCTTTTATATCTTTATACATGCAATTCTCTCGATATGAGGACGTACATACTAGAAAAATGGCAATAATAATAAATATGATGTTTAATTAATAAGGTCAAAATATAAGATAGAAACTAGAGGTGAATAAAATCAAATCGAAAACTACATCAAATTATAAATTAGTTAAATTGAAAATAAAATAAAATTAGACTAGTGGTTTGGTATTGAAAAAAGACTTGATTATACTTGGTTTGATTTTAACTTACAAAAGTCAAGCCGACACCAAATCAATTCGACATTGTATATATAATTTAAAAAATTTATTTTATACATAAAAGTTTTTACTTTGATATAATTTATTAGTATTTCTTATACTTTTTCGTAGTTTTTGTCTTTTGACATATTATTTCAAGTTTGATTTAGAATTTTGAACGGTCTAATAAAGGTTATGTCCATAGATCTATATTAATAACTTAAAATAAAATCTTATGTCCATAGATCTATATTTTTAACTTTAAATAAACTCAAATCAAAATCAATACTAATGCTAACAAAAAAAATAAATCAGTTCAACACTAAAAATGACAATTACAATGTTGAATATTTGACGATTTGTTCTTTAGTTTTACATCGATTTAGACAAATTAAAACACATAACCTATTTTTAGGTTTTTTTTTCAACATTTAGTAATGTAATTATTACTTATTAGACTTATTTTAGCATGATTGAGTACTTATAAATTCAGCTTAAGTCATCTGCGACCCCTTAAAATTGTCCGCATAATTCATTTTGACACCTCAACTAGACCTAGTACCTATTGAGCACCTCTACCAGCCAAGATTTGAACCGTTTAAACATTTTTTTTGTTACTTTTCATTAATTGTGTGGCACGTGTTAATAAGGTCCCCACATTTATTCGACTTGTGTAAAATGGCCATTTAACAACTACCACGTGTATCCGACGTGTATTTGTAATGGGTTAAATGGGCAAAATCCCTAAATTGTTAACTTTGACAGAAGTTCTCTCTCTCTCTCTTCGCAATTTCTTACAAATTGAAGTTCTCTCACTTCGCCATTTCTACCACATTGAAGTTGAAATCGTCTTGTTCGTGTTATGATCTTGAAGATTTCTCTGTGTAAGTTAGGATTGTTAATGTCTTTTACATGCTTTGTGAAATGAATTCAAAAGGCCAGGGTTTTGTTAAAATCTAAGGTTCGTGATTTTTGCGAATATTCTATCCCTTTTTTACAATTCCCCAATAAATATGCTTTTAAGCTTTGAAATTTAGTTGTTGTATGGGTTATATGAGTATATGATGTTATCTTAAGCTAGGGTTTGTTTGATATTTTGCAGGGCTATCTAACAATTGACCATGGAGGAGATTATATTTACAAATATTTACCATGGTGGAATCTTATTCGAGAGGTCTGTCCCTACTTATGCTAGAAAGTGTGTGCCAGCACTCAGGTATATAGATAAGGACCACTTTGCCATTTTGAAACTACTGTATTATACTAAAGAATTGGGGTATGAACCTGTTGGAGGCTTTCATGTCAATGATTTATTGAATAAATTTTTTTTCCTAATTATATCTGACCAACATCTCCTACACCTAATTAAAGACTTAAACTATGAGGACACTTTTGAAGTATTTACTTGGCATGTATTAGATGAACCCTTACTTGACACTGAGGTACCTACTGGCTATCTAAATAATGATAGTATTGATGTTGGTGAGGTTGTTGACCTAGATGGAGAGGGTGAGGCTGTTAACCTAGTTGGTGAGAGTGTTGATGTTAACTTTGGTGAAGAGGGTGAGGTTGTTAACTTAGGTGGAGATGGTAAGGATATTAACTTAGGTGGAGAGGGTGTGGATGATAACCTAGGTGGAGAAGGTGAATCTGATTTCTTGAGTAGTGATTCAGATCTAGGGGATATACCTTCAGAAGATGGCTTAGTTATTGATGAGGAGTTGAGAGCTTTTAGCCAAGAAAGAAGAGAAAAAAAAACAGAGGAAAAAGGCTACTGAATATGAAGAAATACCAGTTGGAGAGGCTGGTGGTATAGATCTGCTTTGAGGATATTGAAAAAAAATAAAACTAACAAATATGCAGGAAAATTGGCTAGATATGGGGATTATCTTGATAGCTCTGACTGTTGGAGTGATGAACAACTTGATGTGGATGTTGTTAGGGGAGTAGATTACTTGCTAGAAGGAGAAGCAAAAAAGTCTGAAGATTGTGAAGTGTCAATATTTGAGCTTGAAATGGTCTTTGAGAGTTCAGGAATGTAGTGTCAAATTATGTTGTAGAGTACAAGAGACAGATAAAGTTAAGACCTAATGAAAGTCATAGAGTGAGGATAAAGTGAAAAAATTCTAACTGTAAGTGGTTGTTATATGCTTCCATTGACAGGTATTCACGTGATTTCATTGTGAAGAACTATCACCCTGTTCACAAGTGTATTCCATTAAACAAGAACAAGTTGTGTAATTCAAAGCTAATTGCTAGAAAGTTTAAAGACATAATTGTATCTTAACCATACATAAGGATTTGGGAAATTCAAGATGATAAGAAAGAAGTTGGGTCTTTATGTTGGTAAGACTTTTTGTTGTTACAGGGCTAAACAAAGGGTTATAAAGGAAAACATGGGTGATTGAATTTTGGAATTTGCCAGATTATGTGACTATGAAGATATGATCAAACAAACCAATCGTGGAAGCTCTTATTGGGTAAAAATTTATAAGGAAACTAAACCAGGAAAGAACCTTTTGTTTATTTTTATGTGTGCTTTCATGCATTAAAGCAAGGATTGTTGGAGGGGTATAGAAATATAATTGGATTTGATGGTTATTTTCTCAAGGAAGCTTGTAAGAGTGAGCTATTAGTTGTTGTTGGAAAGAATGGGAACAATCAAATGTATCTCATTGTCTGGGCAGCTGTGGATATAGAAACAAAACATAGTTGTAGTTGGTTTATAAGGTATTTAATTGTTGATCTAAATTTGGGAACTAATGAAGGTTTGACTGGAATGTCAGATATGCAAAGGTATTGATTACACAATTTCTTATATTTTTGTTTTAATTTGATCTTTACTACTTCAATTTCTGATTCTGTACATATTTTTTGTTAGGGACTTGTTCCTGTCTTGTTAGAGTTGTTACCAAATGCTGAGAGAAGGATGTGTTTTAGACATATATGGAGTAACGGGCATGTGAGATGGAGAGGAGAAGAAGGAAGGAAACAGTTCTGGAGATGCTCAAAGTCCTCCTTTGAAGTAAAGTTTAGAGAAGAAGTTCATGCAATGTCTAAGTTAGGTAAGAAGGAAATAACAGAAGACTTGTTGCATTATGATCCCAATACCCAAGAATTGGTCTAGGGCTTTTTTCCAAACTCACTCCAAGTGTGATGTTGTTGAAAATAACATGTGTGAGACTTTCAATTCCTAAATCTTTGTTGTTAGACATATATCGATTATTACCATGTTAGAGGATGTTAGGCATAAAATGATGAACTAACATATAAACATGATCAAATTTGCTGAAACATGGATATGAGACATTGCACCTATGGCAAGGACAATACTAGAAAGAAACAATGAGTATTCTAATAACTGTAAAGTTCAATGGAATAGGGTGAATGGTTTTGAATTAGTGAGGGGGAATATTCATTTGTTGTTCACTTGGATAAGAAGCACTGTGACTGTAGGTTGTGGATGTTGAGAGGTATGCCTTGCCCTCATGCTATTTGTACTTATTATTACTTGAATCAAGATCCTGATCAACATGTAGAGCACTGGTATAAGAAAGAAACATTTCTCAAGGCTTACACCCATTTCATCAGACCTATTCCCAATATGAGGATGTGGCATGAAACTACAAATTCATTAATAGAGCCTCCAAAATCAAGAAAAATGCCAGGCAGACCTGGCAAGAAGAGAATAAAAAGTAAGGATGAGCCAAAAAAATATGGTAAACTTTCAGAAAAGGGAGTAAAGATGACATGTTCCATATGCAAGAAAACTGATCATAACAAAGTTGTGTGTGCAAAAGTAAGTAATAATTCATATTTCACATATGTAAATTGCTTAAAGTTTATATATATTATAGTCAAATGTTTTATTTTTTGGTGACACAGTATGGGAGGGGGAACACTTCTGAACCTGATAGTCAGAGAAATTCAAGTCAATAAAGTTATTCTCAAACAGGAGTAAGATTTGATTTACATATTCATTTGTATTTAATTTTTATACAAGTTATTCATATCTCCGTATTTCTGTTCAATAGGTTAGAACACAGTCAAGTCAACAAAGTTTTGTTTATGGTGACACCACTGTTGTGCCAAGAACTACTCAAACAGGAGTAAGATTATATTTAAAAATTCATTTGCATTTAATGTTTGTTCTACAAGTTATTTAAATATCCTTATTTATGCTATATGGTCTAAAATGGGAGGTCCATCACACTCTACTTCCAAAACCACACATGCAACCACAATTGTAACTACACAATCAAGTCAACTAAGCTCTATTTGTGGTGACACAACATTTGTGCCAAGACCTCCTCAAAAAAGGGTGCAAGTTGGGATTGGAAGAGGATTGGGAAGAAAATAAGCTAATGCAAGAGGGACCCCATTTGTTACTGAAAGAGAAAATTCTTCTAGTCAACTGCCACCTTTATTAGGTCACAATAGACCATACAGTTCTGCCTCATTTGTTATTGCTACTAGAGGAAACATAAGGCCTACAACTGGTTTTGGTGTTTACTCTGATCCTACAACTGGAGCCCAAGTATTTAATGTATCTTCACTTAATATGTTTACTCTGTTTTGGTATATATTCTGATAGCCATATTATGATCTTACCTTATATTACACTTTCTTTCTTCTATTACAGCCTGGTACATGCCTGGTACATCAAGTGAGAAGATTATACATTACACTTTCTTTCTTCTATTACAACCTGATACATCAAATGAGAAGAATCTACATGGGCCAACGAAATTGAAGAGTGCTTCACCAACCAATATAGATATTGGTTTTAAACCCCGTGGCCTAAAATGTAAGGAAAAAGATGTAGTCAGCACTTCATAGTTGCAACAAATGAAAGCAAACAAGACAAACAAAGGGTTTTGTGGAACCTCCAAGAAGTAGTTCATTCGGAAAACTGTTATGATTTTGGCCTATGTAAAAGGGTCTTCCAACAATCTACTCTTTAGTTTATTTTGAACATTCATGTAATGTATTTTTGAATAATGCATTTGTATTAGCAAGACTAAGTATTTTTGAATCATGCATTTGTATTAGCAAGACTATGTATTTTTGAGGACATGCATTTGTGTTAGCAAGACAATGGTTTTGAACAACAACTAGACTACCTCACAATGCATTTGTGTTATTATCTCAATTTTTGAACAACAACTAGACTACCTCTCAATGCATTTGTGTAAGACTAATCGATCTCAGAATTAATTGGTCCAAAAAATTGCTCTATTTTTCCATAACACAGGACAAGTTACAAAAGAGAGGCAAGTTACAAAAGAGACTGATCAATTCATATTCAAACTTTCAATTTGATAAAAATAATGAACTTAACATAGGCCTAACTATTATAAAACAGACCAATTAGGTACAACATTAATTGGTCTAGATTATCCTCCTAACTACTACAAAACTAAACAATTAAGTACTACAATCTTGAACTACTATGAACTACACCATATTAAAGAACCATTTTATAGTTAGCAGACAAAGAAAAACAATCACAAGTTGGTTAAATTTGACATTCTCCCAATCCCTTTGGAGTTTAACTTCCTTGAGCTTCTTGTTCAATACCATAATCTTCTATTCATTTTCATTCAATTGAAATTTCAAAGAAGCCCTTTCTTCTTCAAGCTCTTTCACTTTTCTCTTTAGTCGATCAATCGAATTTTCACCATCTATGAATCTATTCCATGACACAAATCTAGATGATTCAGTATTTTCAGGCAACAGATCAA
Organism: Solanum acaule; assembly: GCA_036250505.1. NCBI lineage: Eukaryota > Viridiplantae > Streptophyta > Magnoliopsida > Solanales > Solanaceae > Solanum > Solanum acaule. Next base: position 22,681 of record JAJOOR010001317.1, read on the forward strand.
TCCATCTAAAATAGCCACATCCACCATTTACCTACAAGCCTGTCACGACCCAAGTTAGGAACGTGATCGGCGCTAAGGGGGAGAATCCCAAAGCAAGCCTTATCAGAATTCTACAGAAAGTCGGGTAGAGTTTCCCTTGTTTTTAGGCCTATCTTGAATTATTCTGTCATAGAAATTCACAACACAACTAATAGCAACTATAAACCACAACATAATGTCTATCAATGATATAATTGTCACGCAATAAAACCAATATATCTCCAAATACGAAAAAGAAGTTCCAAACTAGTCACTTGACTACAATACGAAAGACTAATCATGACTCAAATAAAAGGAATGAAGAATGGAGCGACTCTAAGAGTTTCAAAAGAAACATAACAAATCAATAGATCTCTTGCCACACGAAACAATGCGGGGCTCACCAAATGCTACCAACTCACACTCTCTAGTTAATGAAATCCTCCTCAATACCACCTGAGTCCTTTGTAAAAACAATTAACGAGGAGTGAGACGCTAGCTCAGTGAGTGATAATATTTAAGCAAAACCATTTTAATAAGGGACAGGTCAGAAAACATGCTAGTGTAATAATCATAATGATGAAATAATGCTCCTTCAGAAATAATAATAACAATATTCAATCTTATGTGCCTCATATAAGTAAAGTCAATGTAAATACTTTATGGTAAACTCAGAAAAAATATTTCCATATCAAATCTTATAGCTGGGAGGTTTCTAAGGATGAATCATGTAATCAGTGTGGCATTTTCTTTAAGAAGTAACCAATAACAGTGAGCTCCTCATAAAAGAGTTAAATATTCATATCAGTAGATCCGTACTCGAGGGTTATCAGTAACAGTATACTAGTTTTACCTTCCCAGTAACAAGGGCTTTATCAGTAATCAGTAACTACAAGGTGCACTAGGTTTAACGAACCCGCCATTAGCTGTGAGATTCATCATTCATCAAGGTCTACTCTTATTTATATTTTTCTTGTAATCAATAAAAGCATTTCAAAATCAAACAGAGCATTTAAATCTTATCAAATCATATCATTTCAAAGTTCAACAATCACCTGTCAAAATACTATTTCTCAAATAAGTGTAAAACCTTTTCAATAACAGTAATCATATCTTGTAAGAATGAGATCATCTCAAATAATCTTTTAAGTATCATATCCAGCAAAAGACTTGTCCCACATGCAAGTTCAAAATAGTTGGTAACACATTTACTTTATAAACCATGTAAAAATCATGAAATTTTTGAAATACAAATTGTGGTAAGATTACTACTCACAGTAAACCTGTCGAATTACCAAGCTTGCCACTCGATTACTCGTACGAATTTCTTTGGTCAATCTATAATCACATTCATATATATCTCGAGTTAGTTTCCTCATTACGTCTAATTCATAGACTAAGATAAATGTTTCCAACCCTTTTTGGACTTTCTGATTGTTTATCAACCTACTATATTCTAATTATTCAGGTCAAGAGTAATATGATGCTTAATCTCCTAACTTCATCCAATTTACATAACTTATTCATCTACCTTTGTCTCCAAATTACACCTTACTGTCCAAACTAATGCCTCTGGTTATAAAATTACAGCACCCATAATAGATTTTTAGATTAAGAGTCTCTCATGGCAAAGCTACTAAGGATCAAGGTAAAATCGTACGGGAAGGGGAAGATTTATCCCAAATTCATAAGGAAATATATATATATATATAACTAAATGATGAAATAATACCTCAAAGTTTTGGCTTAGTCAGGTTGGGTTTTCTTCTCCGTAACTTACAATAAGCACTTGTTGCTTGTTATGGCTGAACTACGCTAGTTAGCCACTGCATTTCCCTCTCCCAGATTCTCTCTTTTCCTTTTCTTTTCTTAGTTGCAGTGTTGCTGCTGCTTATGTTAGGGCTTTTTTCCTTTTTTAAAAAAACAATAAGAACTAAATGACATATATGTCCTTACTTTAATATAGGGTATTACATTCTCCTCACCTTATGAAATTCGGTCCCTGAATTTAAAGTAAGTGTGTACCTGTAGACTAAAACAATAGAGGATACTTGTCTTGCATCTCCTTTTCCAACTCCTAAGTAGCTTCTTTAGTGGTATGATTTCTCCATAAGACATTCACAAACACAATTTCTTTTGACCTTAACTTTCTTACGTGCTTGTCAACAATAGCCACAGGTTCCTCTTCATATGTTAAGTTCTCATCAATTGGTATAGTCGGTGCTTCAAGTATATGAGAGGAGTCTGAAATATACTTCCTCAACATAGGAACATGGAACACTGGATGGATGAAAGACATATTGGGAGAAAGTGCCAAACGATACGCCACTCCTCCTACCCGGTCAAGTATCTCATATGGTCCTATATACCGCGGACTCAATTTAACTCGTTTGCCGAATCGCATCACACCTTTCATAGGAGAGATTCGTAGAAAAACTTTGTCACCAACCGTGAATACTAGATCTCTTCTTCTTTTATCCGCATAAGACTTTTGTTTGCTTTGAGCTATGAGCAATCTCTTTCTTATCAATTGGACCTTATCCATAGCTTTTTGTACTAAGTATTGTCCCAACACATTAGCCTCTCTAACTTTAAACCACCATATAGGAGAACGACATCGCCTACCATACAAAGCTTCATAGGGAGCCATCTGAGTGCTGGACTGAAAGCTATTGTTATAGGCAAATTCAGCTAAAAGCAAGTAAGAATCCCAACTACCTCCAAAATCAAGAATGCAAGCTCTAAACAAATCCTCTAAGATTTGTATAGTACACTCAGATTGTTCATCTGTCTGTGGATGGAATGCAGTACTAAGGTCTACTCGGGTACCTAAAGCTTCTTGAAAGGATCTCCAAAAGCGTGAAGTGAATTGTGACCCTTTATCAGATATGATGGATATTGGCACTCTGTGAAGTTGAACAATTTCATTCATAAATATCTAGGCATATCTCACTCCACCATATGTAGTCTTTACTGGTAAGAAGTGTGCTGATTTTGTTAGTCGGTCTACAATTACCCATACATAATCATATCCTCTAGGGGTTCGGGGTAGACTAATCACAAAATCCATAGTAACTCTTTCCCATTTCCAGTCTGGAATTTAGATCTTTTGTAGTAACCCTGCATGTCGTTGATGCTCTGCTTTAACCTACTGACAAGTCAAACAACTGGAAACAAAATTAGCAATATCCTTCTTCATACCTTCCCACCAATACAATTGCTTCAGGTCATGATACATCTTAGTGGAACCAGGATGCATAGTATATCTAGAGTTGTGAGCTTTTTCAAGAATAACTAGTCTTAACCCACCTATGTCTGGTACACACAATCGATTACCTAGTCGAATCATATCAGCACATTCAACCATCATCTACTTACTTTTACCAGTTATGACCTTATCTCGATATCTTTAAAGTTGTTCATCCTCATATTGAGTAGTCTTAATGCACTCTACTAATGAAGATTTAGCTTGCACACAAGCTAGCAATATCTCTGAATTTCCCACACTAAATTTGACCTGTGCCTTCAAGTTTTGCACATTTTTTGCCAACTGTCTCTTTTCAGGAACTATATGTGCTAAACTGCCCATAGATTTTCTACTCAATGCATGAGCCACAACATTAGATTTTCCAGGATGATACAAAATAACACAATCGTAATCGTTGAGTAGCTCCATCCATCGCCGTTGTCGGAGATTCAGATCTCTTTGCTGAAAAATATACTTTAATCTCTTATATCGGTATATATCTCGCAAGTTTCATCGTATAGATAATGCCTCCAAATTTTAAGAGCAAATATCACTACAGCCATCTCCAAATTATGAGTAGGATAGTTTTACTCGTGCCTCTTTAGCTACCTTGAAGCATAGGCAATAACACGACCATTTTGCATAAGAACACATCCTAAACCAAACCTCGAAGCATCACAAAATATAGTAAAACCTCCAGAACCCAATGGTAAGGACAATATTGGTTCTATTGTCAAACACATTTTGAGTTTCTCGAAGCTTTGCTCACATTCTTCTGTCCACTGAAATTTGGCATTTTTCTGTGTCAACTTAGTCAATGGAGATGCTATTTTGGAAAAATACTGCACAAAACGCCTGTAGTAATTTGCCAAACCCTAAAAGCTCGAATTTCTATAAGCGAAGTAGGTCTGGGCCATTTCTGCACAACTTCTATCTTTTTGGAATCCACCTTGATCCTATCTTTGGACACCATATGCCTAGAAATGCTACTGAGTCTAGCCAAAATTCACACTTTGAGAACTTAGTATAAAGCTTATGTTCTCGCAAAGTCTGTAACATAGTCTTTAGATGATTCTCATGTTCTGCCTGGCTACGAGAGTATACTAAGATATCATTAATAAACACTATCACAAACCTGTCTAGAAACGGCCTGAACACTCTATTAATAAAATCCATAAATGTAGCCAGAGCGTTAGTTAATCCAAAAGGCATCACAAGGAATTCATTGGAAATATCTTCCTCTATGATTCTAAGTTGATGATAACCAGATCGAAGATCAATCTTTGAAAAGTGGACAACTCCCTGTAATTGATCAAATAGGTCCTTTATACGAGGCTAAGGATACTTACTGCGTATTGTTACATTGTTCAACTGTCTGTAGTCGATGCACATTCTTGGAGACCCATATTTCTTCTTTATGAATAATACTGGTGCGCCCTATTGAGATATACTTGGTCGGATAAAACTCTTATTCAGTAAGTCTTGCAACTGCTGTTTTGGCTCTTTCAGTTCTGCTGGTGCCATACGATATGGGGGTATGGATATTGGCAATATATCAGGAGCCAAATCAATACCGAAGTTTATCTCTTGGACATGAGGTAATCCTGGAAAATCCTAAGGATATACATCAGAAAACTCATTCACCACTGGTATCTTCTCCAAGCTAAGTGTTCCTTCTATTGTATCCCTTACCATAGCTAAGAAACACATACAACCTTTCTGTATTAACCTTCGAGCCTTCATAAGAGATATGATTTTTTCAACCTCGGGGACTTGACCCCCTTTTAATAAAAAAAGTAGGCTCATTAGGTATTTCAAATTTGACTATCGTTGCATGGCAATCAACAGTAGCATAGCAATGAGATAGCCAATACATGCCCATCAATACATCAAAATCAATCATATCAAGTACAATTGGGTTAGCTAGGGTATCCCTACCCTCAACTCTAATTTGAAAATCACGATACTCATATTCAACTAACAAAGAATCCCCTGCCGGAGTAGAAACAAGAAAAGGATTATTCAACATCTCTGGCAGTCTATCGTATCTCAAAGTAAATTATGAGGACACATAGGAGTGCATATATCCTGGATCAATCAAAGCTTGTGCATCAAAGGAACAAACTGAAAGAATACATGTAACCAACATATTTGAGGCCTGAACATCCTGTCGAGTCAGTGCAAAAACTTTTGACTGGCCTCTACCAACATTCCCTTTGTCTTTGATTTCCAATGAAACGATCCCCAGCACCTCTACCTTTGTTTCTTGTACCAGTATTTCTTGAACCATCACGAGTGGTTTGAGTAGGTGCAGCTATTTGAGCAGAAGTCTGAGTGGAGCTTCTCGGAGGTAGAGGGCAATCTCTAATGCAATGCCCCAACTTACCACAATGAAAGACCCTTCGATCAGAACGCAACACTGGCCTACATGTGATTTACCACAAGTATGACATGATAGAGAAATGGCATACATTTACCCAGAATTACGATGTCCTTGTGATGATGGTCCTTGAATACCCTGTCTGTGATGTGGCTTGTATGTGGACTGTGAAATTGTATCCATCCCTGTTTGAGAGCCTTGTTTTTGTCTTCTCTGATTCATTTTTTTGTGATTTGCACCCAAGTCGCGCTGTAAGATCCCTCTATCTTGGCCTTCTTACATACATCATAGGTTGCACACTCCTCTCGGCCCTTGTCTTTAATCTTTATAGCTAGATCAACTGCTTCTGAATAAGTCATGATACTCATATTTGGGGATAGGGCATTGAATAGACGACCAACCAACCCATTCACGAACCTCTGAACTCTATCTACTTCAGTGGGTACCATCAAAGAAGCATAATTAGCGAGCTTACAACATTTGGCAATATAAGTTGCCACATCCATATCTGGAGTCCGTACCAACCTCTCAAACTGAGTTGCATACTTTTGCCTCTGAATGTTAGGAAGGAAATTATCCATGAACAACTTAGTGAACTCATCCCACTTTAGTGGTGTTGCCCCTGTAGGTCGACCTAACAATACAATCTCATATCAAGTGTTAGCCATGTCCTCTAGTTTGTATGCCGCCAGCTCCACCAATCTCTCACTAGAACATCCTAGCACCCGGAGAGCATTGAATGTCCCATCCAAGAAACTTTGAGGATCACCTGAACTATCAGAACCAGTGAATTTTTTGGTGATTTCAATTTCAAAAATTCCTACAAGGAGACCTCTTTATTCCAAAAAGTATAAGTCTGTAGAGGTGCCTGAAGTGGTGCATGTGTCTGAGTAGAAACAACATTATGCTAACCATCCCTCTCCTATCAATCCATTCTATTGATCAAACTCTCTATGGCTCTCTGCATTGAGGTAAGTACCCCAGTAGTTGCATCCACATGTAATGATGAAGATGGGCTGGCGCTCCTTTCCGGAGTGACCTCTCTTGAGGTTCTATTAGTGGTGTTGTGGTTCCCTGTGGTGGCATTACGTCATTTACATGGACCAGTTCTACGAGCTCTGTCCCTCCCCCAAGTTGAGGAAGTTGGCTGCCTATCCGAATGACATTAGGTGCCTGAGGTACACCTGTCGTAGCTCTGTCATTAGATAATCGAGTTCGAGCCATCTGGTTAACAGAAACAAATTATGTTAGATTAATCTAGTTGGCCCTAAATGTCACACACATAAGCATGAATGAGAAGGAAAAACAAGACACAACCTATCACGTTCTTGCAGAATCACGATTATAGAAATGGCCGGCAACATAACCATAATTGAGATTCTACTACTAACGTGTGCTCCATAAGTCACAAGAATAACCTAGGGTTTTGTTACCAATTTTGTCACTATCCAAGTTAGGAACGTGACCGGCGCTAAGGGGGAGAATCCCAAAGCAAGCCTTACCATAATTCTACAGAGAGTCGAGCAGAGTTTCCTTTGTTTTTAGGCCTATCCGGAATTTTTCTGTCTCAAAAATTCACAACACAACTAATAGCAACTATAAACCACAACATAATGTCCATCAATGATCTAATTGCCACGCAATAAAACCAATTCATCTCCAAATACGAAAAAAAGGTTCCAAACTAGTCACTTGACTACAATATGAAAGACTAATAATGACTCAAATAAAAGAAATGACAAATGGAGAGACTCTAAGAGTTTAAAAAAAAACACATAACAAATCAATAGATTTCTTGCCACGCGAAACAATGCAGGGCTCATCAGATGCTACCAAATCACAGTCTCTAGTTAATGAAATCCTCATCAATACCACCTGAGTGCTATGTAAAAACAATTAGCGAGGAGTGAGACGCTAGCTCAGTGAGTAATAATACTTAAGCACAACCATTTAATGAGGGACAAGTCAGAAAACATGCTAGTGTAATAATCATAATGATGAAATAATGCTCTTTCATAAACAATAGCAATATTCAATCTTATGTGCCTCATATAAGCAAAATCAATGTAAATACTTAATGGTAAACTCAGAAAAAAAACATTTTCATATAAAATCTTATAGCTGGGATGTTTCCAAGGATGAATCATGTAATCAGTGTGGCCTTCTTTTTAAGAAGTAACCAATAACAGTGAACTCCTCATAAAGGAGTTAAATATTCATATCATTAGATCCCTACTCGAGGGATATCAATAACAATATACTAGTTCTACTGTGACGACCCAGGGGTACCCCCTATACATAACAAGGCAAATAGAACCCCGAAAGGCACCATGTAAGCCACTTAGAATATCATAACATAAGCATAGAACAATAAAGAGTAAAAACACATTTCAAGTTCAAAATTTTCATAAAGGAAAGTGGAAGTCTAGACTTGTCTCAATTTAGCCATCTATTACAATAGTCGATACAAGAAAGGGACATATCCCATACAACATAGTACGAAAAGGAAATACAAGAAAATAAATACAATGAGATAACATCCATTCTCGAATCATGAAGACTCACCAACAAGCTAGGAGAATAAGAAAATCCAAGCTTTTAGCCACAACGACGATCAACTTGAGAACCATACCCTACACTTATGGAAAATGTAGGAAAAGTATGGGGTTAGTACAAAAATGCACTAAGTATGATAACCATGCATAAAAACCTTGAAAACATGCTAAAAGGGACATTTCATTCGAATGCATGCAATTTACTAAGTTAAAATATCATTTTGAAGATAGTGGAAAAACATAAGTCATAAACATATTCATTACATAGATCATCATAACATAAGAGAAATACTTCATAAGTACCCTCAAAGCATACTAGTGCAATGCATGAATAAGACCCCATAATCTCACCCACGCTAAGTAAAGCTTCTTAAGTAACCATCGTTCATAGTTCATATTGTTGTTGTCATAGTGGGAATAAGCCTTAATGGACATAGACCATGTGAGATTAACATAGAATCCGATGTCTACCCCACACCGAAAAGGGGTTGTCCTACTTGCCTAAGGTAGAACCATACTCTTAGCTTAGGTGGATCCACTAGCTAAATAACCTATGGGGGCACATAGTTTATGGGATAAGGAGATTGCTACTAGAAACCCAGACATAAAAGGTTTCCATCTCATGAGACATACTTTGGGAACTCTGACTCAACTAGCGTAGAAGTCCCCATTGGGAAGCTGGACTCAACTAGGGTAAAAGCTTCCATCTCATATTCAATATCCACTCGATGCTATGCATTACCTCCCACAGATTACATATTAAGTCTTGACTGAAGTTCATATTCATGGAAGAATGTCTTGATACTCAATCCAACATAATTCATAAGATAGCTCATAGATCATGCATGAGAATAACCTTTCACCGTCCATGTCTTCATATAGATACAATAGGTGTGAAAGCCTTTCAACTTTAGAATCATCATATTGTGAGAAAACATTTCGCATCATATCATATTCATACATAATTGTGTATATGAGAATAGCCTTTCAACAACACAACATCTAGATCATAATCATAGACACTTCACTCTCAAAGTGTTCTTAAAGCATATACTAAACTTCATAATTCAAGCATAATATCATAATTTTCCCTTTCAAGGATCAAAGCTCATATAAAATCAACACATCTAGAATTCACTACATTAGACATGGATAATAACATAATTCAAGTAACTCCATTACTACAAGCATAATCTCATAATATCCCTCTTTCATCAACAAAGCCTCATCACAAGATCATAATTTGGGAAATAAGGGGATTTCATGGGTTCTTAGGGATTTCAATGTAAAAATCATAATAAATCATCAATTCAATCATAATATAAAGTAATTTAATCATTAGAATAGTTTTTGAAAGGAACCATGACTTTGGAATCAAACACTAGCTTTTAGGGTAATCTATCTTTGAAATTAGGATTTTGAAGGGGCTCCATTGATGAATTCTATTCATGGATGAAGAGCTACCATACCTTATCAATGAAACCCAATGAATTTGGTGAGAATAACTTGTTTCTTAAACCCTAGTTCCAACTTCCTTCTTCTTCTTCTTCTTCTTCCTTGAGTTTTCTAGAGAGAGAATTTTTGAGAAGATAAACTTTTGGGAAATGATTTGGGGTTTTGGAAATAATGAGGTGAATGGATTGATTTTTGACTTAAAAAGCTTATATAGGTGTATAAAACTAAGGCAAAATGACATCACTTAATACCCATCTAAAAACGAATTACCTAAAATAACCCCCTCTTAAGGTGGGGTTCCTATGGACTACGCCCATCTTCACGAGCCGTTAAGGGCACCACGACCCTTAAAGGAGCCCGTGGTCCCTTGACCAGTAGCTAGGCTACCCTAGAATTTCCCCACAAGGTGAAGGCAACCCCACGAGCCTTCCCACGGACCGTGGTCTTCACAACAAGCCGTAAAGTAGCTCATGAAGGGGAGCCTTTTTGGGGCAGCTTTAGGGAGGCTACTGCCTCACCACCACGGGTGGCACCATAGGGCGTGGTGGCCACCACGGGTCGTGAATAACCTCGTGGTCATGGTGAGCAGTGCCTCGGCCAATTTTGGGCAACCTTGGCCCCTTGCCTTGGCCCTTGCCCATTTTCCTTGGCTCTTGCCCTTCTCCCTTGACGTTAACCCTCACGTTTAGCTCTAGTTTGGCCTACTGGTTTTCAGGGTGTTACAATATCACCCCCTTGGGAACATTCGTCCTCGAATGATGATCTAGACACCTTACGGAAATAAAAATTCAAGACTAACAGATCATCATGCATGAAACATTAAAATAATGCACAATTCGAAGAAGGAAACATCAACTCCAACCCAAACATAATCAATGCATCACAAGGAAGTAGGAACTACATCTAGCAACCCATTATGCATGAAAACTCAACATTTCTCATATACATAGGAGGAACTACCTTCTCCAACTAAAAGCATGCTCAACACAATCTCATGGACCCCTTATGCAACATGTTTTCAAAAAAAAACACAACTAAAGCATGTTTAACAAGTCATCTCATGAAGCATATAGACGACTCTTACTCAATGCACAACAACATGAGGGAAATTAATCATAAAATCTCATTTTCTTATTAAACATGAATTTTTCAAGAACATGCACAATATAAGGAAATCATGGAAAAGCACATATAACACACATGACTCCCAAAACAAGAAAACTCAAGAGGAACTATTTACCTCAAGCTTAAATAGGAGTAAAAGGAAAGAGATGAGGATATCGGGACTTCATATCGGCATCGGCCTCCCAAGTAGCACCCTCAACTAAGTGATTCCTCCATAAAACTTTCACGGAAGCTATTTCCTTGTTTCTCAATCTCTTGACTTGCCGGTCTAGGATCTATACTGAAACCTCTTCATATGAAAGACTTTCATCAACTCTCAACCCTTCTAGGGGAATACTGGATGCCGAATCTCCAATACACTTCTTAAGCATAGAAACATGAAATATCGAATGAACCGGAGCCAACTCATTTGGCAAATCCAACTCATAAGACACCTTCCCAATACGTTTCAAAATTTGGTATGGGCCTACATACTGGGGACTAAGTTTCCCTTTTTTGTCAAATCTCATCACACCCTTCATGGGTGAATTTTCAAATAGACCCAATCATTAACTTCAAATGCTAGGCCCCTTCTTCTCACATCGGCATAAGACTTTTGTCTACTTTGAGCCGTTCTCAACCTCTCTCTAATAATCCAAACTTTCTCAATGGCTTCATAGACTAGCTCGGGGCCTATCAAAGCAACTTCACCCATCTCAAATCAACCAACCGGAGACCTACATCTTCTACCATACAAGGCTTCAAAGGGAGGCATATCGATACTTGAGTGATAGCTATTATTGTAGGCAGACTCTATTAATGGCAAGTGGTCATCCCAATTACCTTTGAAGTCTATAATACATGCCCTTAACATATCTTTCAATGTTTGGATGGTACGCTCCACTTGCCCATCGGTTTGGGGATGAAAAGTCGTTCCAAGATTAACCTTAGTACCAAGACCTTTTTGGAATGACTTTCAAAAGTGAGAAGTAAATTGAGTACACCGATTGGAAATGATAGATAGAGGAATTCCATGCAATTTCACCATTTCCCTTATATACAACTTTAGCATAGTGTTCCGCCGAAAAAGAAATCTTGACGGAAATAAAATGGGCTAATTTTGTCATCCGATCTATAATGACCCAAATAGAATCATGTTGTATTCGGGTGCGAGGCAAACCTACGATAAAGTCCATATTCACATCTTTCCACTTCCAAGTGGGAATACTTATATCTTGGGATAAGCCTCCCGGCCTTTGATGGTTAACCTTAACTTGTTGACAATTCAGACACTTGGCTACAAAATTTGTTCCCTCAAACCATCAACATTCAGAATACATAACCGACTTTGGTACCTAAGCACTCCATCTCCCCCTTGTGAGAAAGCCTCAATGGACTTCTTAAGTACTGACTCTTTCAACTCAACTAATATCGGATCAAGGCCTTGCTTAGACTTCACGTCCATCACAAAGGACGATTCAGAACCGTTATGGACCATGACACCACCCTTGGCAAAATCCACTAGTTGAACACCTAGTCGGGCCAACCTATGCACCTCACAAACCAATTCTTTCTTTTCATCTTCTACGTGAGCCACACTACCCATGTATAATCTACTAAGAGGATCCGCTACCACATTAGCTTTATCAGGGTGGTAAAGGACACTCATGTCATAATCCTTCAATAATTCTAACCACCTTCGTTGACGAAGATTCAAGTCCTTTTGACTAAACACATATTGTAGACTCTTGTGATCGATGAAGACATCCACATGGACACCATACAAATAGTGCCTCCATATTTTTAAGGTAAACACCACCGCCGCTAACTCAAGGTCATGGGTAGGATAATTCGTCTCATGGACTTTAAGTTGCCTTGAAGCATAGGCAATCACTTTACTATTTTGCATGAGCACACATCCTAACCCCACTCTAGAGACATCACAATACACTACAAAACCATCTGTACCTTCCGGTGAGATCAACACCGGAGCGGAAGTAAGTCTATCTTTCAACTCTTGGAAACTTTTCTCACAAGCTTCCGACTACACAAACTTAGACTTCTTTTGAGTCAAAGCCGTCAAAGGAGAAGCAATGGAAGAAAATTCCTCAACAAACCTTCTATAGTAACCGGCCAAACCTAAAAAGCTTCTAATGTCGGAAGGAGTTAGAGGTTTAGGCCAGCTCTTGACCGCATCCGTCTTCTTAGGATCTACCTTAATACCTTTGCTTGACACAATATGACCTAGGAAAGCTACAGACCTTAACCAAAATTCACACTTGCTAAACTTTGCAAAAAGTTGTTGGTCCTTAAGAACTTGCAACACAATTCTCAAATGGTCCACATGTTCATTCTCACTTCTTGAATAGATCAAAATATCATCGATAAATACAATCACAAACATGTCTAGGTATTGCCTAAACACTCTATTCATCGAGTCCATAAACGCCATCGGAGCATTAGTCAACCCAAACGACATTACTAAGAATTCATAATGACCATATCGGGTTCAAAAAGCCGTCTTGGGAATATCAACCCCTCTCACCCTCAATTGGTGATAACCCGAACGAAGATCAATCTTAGAGAAATAATTAGTGTTGACATCAAAATTTGGTATGATATTTCTAAAGTTAATACTTTTTAAGTATTTTATTTTTTAAATAGTTCAGAATAAATGTTTTGTCATTTTAATGCAATTTGTTGATAATTATCCTTATTCTCATAGTATTAGAATTTTTATCGGTTAATTTTGTTTATATTATTTTGTCACAGTCGATTGAATACGTTCAAATATTTGTTCATTTTTTATAAAATCATTATTTCTGTTAATTTGCATTTTTTACATGTCATTGGTTACGTTCGTTAGATTATTTCATATTCATTTTATTTGTTATATTTGTTAATATTCATTTTGATATTTTACACAATTCAAAAATTCATACTGATATAGATAAGATTTCATACACAGATATTTTATTAACGGATGATTTGGCCATAATTTTAAGATAGTGATATTTTACTATTGATGATTTTCAATTCTCCATTTAAAGAATAACTTGATCATTAAGTTAAAAGGTGGTGAATAAAATTTTAGGTGTAATTTTTCAGATTTTTTTTTAGCGTTAAAGAAATTCTTTTGTTATTCATTATTTTTCGGCAAGTCGCCGGAGTTCCGCCGGAAACCGGTGAGTCCACCACCAAAAGACCCACATTTTTCCTTCTTCTCCTCCCTTTTCGGCCAGCCACCTCCTTTCTCCAGTTTTCCCGGCTAAACTAGATTTGAAACCCGCCGGAACCACCAACCTTCACTGCCTTTCCGTTCTTCTTCTCCGACCAGACCTTTCCCTCACCTGAAACAACCAGTTTTCCCCCCTCTTTCTCACCGCGCGCAGCAGCTCCGAAACCACCTGAAACAACCATCAGTGAGCTCCAAAACCACACCTTCATTCGCGGCCAGAAACCCAAAGACCCCATTTCAACCAGACCTCCCTCTTCCTCATTGCAGCCTCCATTGTTCTCCACCAGAAACAATCATTCAAACAGCCGCCCAAACAACAACAGACTAAACCTTACCCATTTCCGACCAAAACCCCACCCCTTCTCTAAACGGAAACAGCCAACAATACCTCATTTCAGGCGAAACCAAGACCAACCACAAACAAGTTCTCAGAAGCATCAACAAGAACGAATAAAATTTCAAGATCTGGACGGAAAGCACTCATTAATTCAAATCAGCAAAGTATCGGAGGTTTGAACTCCAACATTCTATTTATTTGTTGTTTGTTTTCTTCTTTAATTTTGTTAGATTTGTTTTGAAGTTAATTTGGTCCTGTGATGAATATTTTCTATTGAAATTCCTTGTCCCAGGTCCCCCTTTGTTTCTATGTCACTGTCGGCGTGAGGTGTTACTAGATCCGTCGGACTTATATATTTTTGTGTTCATTTATCCAGATATGCGTTTATGTTAATTTATTTGGATACTTTGTGATAATTTAGATTTATTTATTTTATTTAATTCTATTTCTTATTCACATATTACATTACTGTCCGGACTGTTCTGTTATTGTTCTTGTTTGGGTGTTGCTTTACCATTTTCATGTCGATTTACTTATATTATTGATATTTTTCAGTTTGTTTCACTGATTCATGATTATTTTAGCCACATGTTATTTGACATTAGAGATTATTTTTGGCTACATATTATTTTAAGTTGTTATTTTAACTTTATGTTGAATTTTGTTGCTTGTGCCAATGTTAAAAGTTTTTTCCAGTAAGTTACTTTAATATTGTGAAGAATATGCTCCATTTCGACGATACGCTGCATTCTATATTTCCATAGTGTTGACTTTGCCACTTCGTTTATAAAATGTGTTTTGTTATTTTTACTTTTTTCGTTGGTTTTAACATTATTCATTAGAATTGACCAATGAGAAAATTTCTCCGTTGATTTGAGAGGCCTCTCCAATGTTAAAAGACGGAAATTTTATTTTTAAGCTATTATTTAGATTATTCATATTTATTCATTACTAACATTTTTACTAAGTGTCTTTACAGGTACACAGAGTTGCTTCCCATTGAAGCTATTCGAATGAAGTTCGAATTATACTCTTTATTCATTATTTTGTATATATCGATGTTATGCAAATCTTATGCCGTTTCTTATATTATCGTTTATTTTATTATTTGTGTATATTGCATGCTTATTATACTTGTATATTGTTTTTATCTCCTTTTCAATTTGAAAAAAATGAATTCAGTCGGGACCCACAATAGTGAATTTCGAAGGATGCCTAAGACCTTCCTTTCGGAATAACTTGAACCCCTTACCTAGAATCTATTGATTTCGTAGACATTTTTTTATGTAACTTAATTTGTTAATTGGTTTTCTAGTTTTCCTAAAATTAGGTGGCAAATCCCTTTTACCCCTTTACCCTTTTTAAAATTCTTTTAATCCATTTTAAAATTGATAACTATTTTTTGGTGAGTCACCGCGACGTTGCGCCCTCTCAAAAGGATGTCAACAATTAGCCCCTTGAAGTTGGTCAAACAAATCATCAATTTTCGAAAGAGGATATTTATTCTTGATGGTCACTTTATTTAATTGTCGATAATCAATACACATTCTAAGAGACTCATCCTTGTTTCTAACAAACAACATGGGAGCACCCCATGGAGAGATACTTGGTCGGATAAAACCCTTGTCTAACAAATCATTCAACTGTTTTTCAACTCTTTTAACTCCGTCAGAGCCATTCTATAGGGAGGAATTGAGATAGGTCAATATCAAAATTTATTTCCCGCTCGGGAGGAATACCGAGCAAATCATCGAGGAAAATTTCTAGGAACTCATTAACTACCGACACCAACTTAAGAGAAGAGGTTTTGGAATTTACATCCCTCACCCTAACAACATGGTAAAAGCAACCTTTCGAGATCATCTTTCTAGCTTTAAGGTTGGACACAAATTGACCTCTAGGCATAAAATTTCCCCCTTCCACTCTAAGATAGGCTCATTCGAAAATTGGAATCTAACCACCCGAGTTCTACAATCGATAGAGGCATAACATGCATGCAACCAATCCATACCAAAAATCACATCAAAGTCTAACATGTAAAGCTCTACCAAGGCAACAAGAGTAACTCTATAGGAAAAGAAAATGAGACATCTTCTATAAACCCTCTTAGCCACCACAGAATCACCAACCTGGGTAGAGACCGAAGAAGGTTCTAATAGTACTTCGGGGAGCATATCAAACTTCATGGCCACATAAGGTGTCACAAAGGACAAAGTATCACCGGGATCTAACAAGGCATATATATCAATAAGAAAGACTTTTAGCATATCGTCACCATATTCGGGGAGCTCTCTTAGTCACCTCGAGATTGAAGAGCATAAAAATGGTTTTGCTTTGGGGCATTATAGTTTGAACCGCTTGGAGGACCTTGCTTGTCTTCTTCCCCTTAAACTTGAGCATCAGACAATCTCTCATCTTGTGGCTACTCTTTCCACAATTAAAACAACTATCAGTGCCAACTAGACACTTACCATCCTACGGGTCTCTCACCCTTTCACTAATCATACCATACTTGAGCCACATCTTTTAGTTGGTAGGCGGCTAAATCTACCTTCTCTTTCGAAGACACCCCCATAATAGCAAGTACTTTATAAACCTCATCGATAAACCTTTGAGGATCCTCTTCCACTTTGGAACCATGGAATTCAGGAGAGTTCATTCGAGCAAAATCTCTAACCCTTAAAGCAGACAAATTCACATTAGGATTCACCGAAGCTATAACTTCTCTATTGGCTTGAGCCATCATGGCTTGAGCCAACATTTGGATAGTAGACCTAAACTCCGCATGGGTCACATTCTCAACCAAAGGATCAACTGGAACTTGATTAGCTTGAGAAGGAGCTCCTTGATTCACGTTGTCATCCTCCATCCTTATAGCATTAGCCCTTCGTGTATTCATATCCTGAAGACACAAGAAAATGATGATGAGATGGGCTTTATAGAGTTAAACTCTATGGCACAACTTAAGAGTAATGAAAGAAGTGTAGTTTCATAATCATCTTGCAGCCTCTCATTCATAAACGTGGCATGCTTCACACTTATGAACAAGATTCTACTAGACGTGGCTTATGAGATATCATTCTAGAATCATTTTAAACCTCGTGCTCTGATACCAAGTTTGTTACGATCCAAGGATACCCCTAGACGTAACAAGGCACATAGAACCCCGACACCATGTAAGCCACTTAGCATATCATAACATAAGCATAGAACAATAAAAAGTAAAAACGCATTTTAAGTCCAAAATTTTCATAAAGAAAAGCGGAAGTGTCTCAGTTTAGCCATTGATGCTTATCGTGACCAACAACATTAACCTACGGTACGAGTGTCTACGATCGTCGATAATATAGTAACCTAACCCAGGTTGGGGTCGTGTCCCAATGAAGTAGTTTTGAGAATTAATAGAAAAATAAAATTTAGTTCTAATTAGTCGTAACTAAAAACATTAACGATTAAAAACATAGTAAATTGACGGGGGTAACACAAAAGTGTCAAATATCAATTGGGGTTTTTTGTCACAAGTAGTAGAAACAACTAAAATAACAAGAAAATCAAGTATGAGGAAGAGTTCTTGGGGTGTGACTGCAATACAAGTTGAGATAAGTAGTTGGGTACATGTTTTTTATAGGAAATTTGTAAGATAATAGTGACTAGTCTAAGCTTTAAATGGAAATAAGTTCCCTCTCGGGCAACTTACCCCGTTTCAAATGTGTTCCTCTCGGACACCCATTTGCCGCATGAAGACCAGCCTACGCCTTACCACACTCACTCTCTCGAACTGAATATTAGGATATGGGACTAGGGATCACCCTCTCGAGCTAAACCTCATGTCGACCCACTCCTTAGGCCATCAGTCCAGTGGTCTTGGTTTCGCGACCTCCCTCTTGGGCTAGCCGAAAACACATGAGTGACTTTGTATTTGCAACTACAAACCCTTTAGATTAAACCACAACCACTAGGTGAAATCATCATTAAACTACATCTAGCCTATAAGCAAGCCAAACCCAACAATAATATCAACACATATTTGCTAAATCACACCCCAAGAATGAGAGTTTTTAGCCACACGTCATAAAATAACAAAATACACCTAAAATGATAGTAAAATCAAGTAGGTATAAGAAATTAAACTTTGATTTAAGCAAAGGAAGAAGAATGGAGAAGACACACTTCCAATATGGGGAAGATGAAATCCTTCTTTCTTCAAGTCTCCAAAAAAAAAACCCTCTCCAAACTTGAGAGAAAATATCTAAAAAAGTACTATTCTCTTGTGAAAAATTATAATAATGTTCGACTCTCTAAAATTATTAAAAAGTTTAACATTTATAGACTTCAGAAAATAGTGTTGGCGGATCATTCGGCGAGGTTAGTCAGAATCGCCGATTAACTCGGCGATTCGCCCTTTGGTGTAGTTCGTCACCGTCATGCACTAACCTTCAGTATCGTCGTGCTCTGTGTCATTGGGCGACATAGTACTGCTTCGCGGATCTATTCGGCGAAACGCCGACTGCTCCCTTCATTGCCTTTTTGATCCTGCTCCTTCAGGGCTTCGTGTACTGGAACAAAAGGTGGAGTGTGTCCCTTTTGCGAATCGCCAAGTGTGCTTGGCGATTCTCAGGCTTTAGCTTCTTCGTTATTTTTAGCCTTTTTGTTCCTTTTTGCGCCTAAGTGTCCATGCTTCCACTAAAACTTTAAATACCTGAAACTTAAGAGTTTTCATCAGATATTGAGACAAAATAAGCATTTAAGGACACTATTTCTATCAAAATAAAGCTCTAAATGAGTACAATTTGTGGACTCATCAACACCCCAACTTAAACTTTTGCTTGTCCTCAAGCAAACTCAAGTTCAGCCGTTCAACAAGGTGTCTCAAATAGTGCTACACAAGACTAAATTATGAACATACACAACAAGACTCAAATTAGTTATGCAAGAATCAACTGTGTACTCAAAGATTCAAGTTGTGACACACCATTGCCAAAGAATCTCATGATTCCATATTCACAGTAATCAATTTAAGATCAGGAATCAGATGCAATGCTCACACTAAAAAAAAGGAACACAATGCATGTTTTCACCCATAGGTTTGCCCTTATTTTTCAATCAACTTTTGAATAGGCTTACTCAAGATCAAAAAGGTCTTTTCAAGACTTGTAATGAGGTTGAGTGCAAAGGTATGATTATTTAGGCTCAGTGACTTCTTCATCCTCGTGAGGTGTGGTGTTCTCAGAACGTCCTTTTCCTTTTTCTTATCACTTTTTCTTCTAGTGCTTCTAAGTCCTCCTCTTATTCACTCTCCATGGATTGCTTGAAAACCCAATTCCTGTTGCACTTTTATTCTACAAAAAATAAATTTAATTTTTTTTCTTTTAGGGTTTCCATTCTGTTCTACAATACCATGGGATTGAGGGAGACTTTTCTTGCAATTCTTGACTTCTCCTTCTTTTTTTCACCACACCCCCAACTTAGGCTTTTGGCCTAAGTTGGTTATTCACTAAAATCACAAATTAAGAGGATTATAGATAGTGGGTCAAGTAAGTTCTAGGGTTCATCAAGATTTTTCCAAAGAAAGGTAAGGCTCAAGGGGTGTTCAAAAAAGTTTCACACATTCACGGGTAGGCCACAAAAGAGGTATATGACAAATTTGGCTCACACTCTTTAAAGTTGCCTAAGATCATATCAAGAGGACACCTTTCTAAATCAATCAGACTAACATGACAAATTCTGGGTTTATTCATGTATGGTTCAAACTAAGTCATCACACAAGGCATTGACACTTAAGTCAAACAAGACTACACATTTTTGCTAGTGTGCAACGGTCATTACAAGAGAATTAATTCGATAAATGGCTAATCACAATGAAATGCAAATAGTTCACATATTGTCTATGCAACTTCATTTGGCCTCATCGTAGCCGTACATTCATGTTTGTTCGATTGGTAGCACTATTCAAGTCATCAGTATTAATCGAGACTGAGATTTAAATTTTGCAAAAGAACAGCCACTTTCAACATATGAGAGGTGGCAAAACTGTGCAAAAAATTCAAAAAAATTCGGAAGGGGTCGAAATCGTTTTGTAATTTAAAACAAAGGAAGCCACAAGCTCAAACATCCAAAAAAAAAAAGCAGTATTGACACAATTTAAGACAGAACAACCCAAATATACACAAAACACAAGTCATAAACAACACAAAAGGTGCGGGCCTCACCCCACCACAAGTAAAATAATATTTGTCCTCAAATATATAACAATAATCCAGAGGTCAAATTAACAAAAGACAGAGATAGGGCTAGAGAATAATCCTGGTTAGGTAGCTGTTTCGAGTTGGAGTCCTTCAACAGATGTCGCGTAAAGCATAAGGTATGTTGGGGCCGTTTGGTGCATTTTCGAGTGATTCCTCAAACTCTGTACAACTTTTAGTATTCCAATGCGCCTATCTTCAACCCACGCTCTCGAGTGATTAATCAACTACCTTTTTGTGTGTTGGCCTGCAGCTTATCCCGTTCGTTCTCATTTGGTGATAGCGCTTGGACTTCTGAGAGATTTGGTGCTTTGCCAAACAAATTTTTACTTCGCCGAGTTTTACAGAACTTCTTAGCAACTGTGGATGTTCAAACGATGGTGCCCATCGGGGTCGCCGATTAGGTGGGTGAATCGTCGAAACCTTCCAGAGCTCATCGAGTTTTACCGACTCCAGGCTCATAGAGTGCCTTAAGTCAAACGGTGAAATATCATTGATCACCGGTGTCTTCGGCGACTCGCCAACTGGGTCTGCTGCTCGCCATTCTGCACCTCTTTGACACCTATCACGCTTCAATCTGTAAAACTAAGACATTATTATTTTACTAGTATGCAAATATGGGGTTTTAGGTTGCCTCCCAAATAACGCCTGAGTTACCGTCGCGGCACGACGCAAGCCAAATACTACTCTTCGTCCTCAGAATCACCCATGGTGTAATTAGGTGAGTCTTTGACGAACGGAGGATAGTGACTCGTCATCAAATATGTGATTTGAGCATCCTGTAGCTGAATGGTCATGGAGTTTGAAGTAGTCACTTCGTTTAGCATATCAATGTTGTATTTCATGTCATTCAGTTTCTTTTCATGCTCATCAAGTTTTTATTAGATAAGTGAGGAGGTATCGTTACTTTGCATACCCTCATGCCTATTTCCCTGTTTGCACTCTCGAAGGGAGAAGTTCTTTAACTTCTCCCTGGCGTGGTCTTCTAATCCCATCGCTCGTTTGGATAGAACATCTACTTGTGCCACCAATTTATCCCATTCATATTTCTTTTGGGCTTCTTTGTTGGTTTCAACCATTTTATCAAGTAGTGTTGCAAAGACTTCATAGGATTGGTTTAGTATTCCTCCTTCAAAAAGGTGATCAGTTATGCTTCTATTTTTGGGTTCGAGACCCCGATAGAAGCAATCCAGCAGTGTCCTATCAATCATTCCATGGGATGGGCATGTTTGCAAAATTGCTTTAAATCTCTGCCACAATTCAGGAATTGTCTCCTCCCTTGCCTATTCGAACGTTAGTAGGTTATCCCTGAGGTTTAATAGCTTCAAAAGAGGATGATCTGTGTGATATCCATAGTGCCCATCCATTTTTTTTCTCTGCGTTGGTCTTCACACAAGCAAAACAAAACTACAACTAAGATTAGTAAAGCTAAAACTAAGAAAAATCAAGAATTCTACTTAACTAAGAATTCCCAAATAACATCACTCCCCGGCAGCGACGCCATTTTTTATGCTTATCGTGACCAACGACACTAACCTACGGTACAAGTGTCAATGATCGTCGATAATATAGTAACCCAACCAAGGGTTGGGGTCGTGTCCCAAGGGAGTGGTTTAGAGAATTAATAGAAAAATAAAATTTAGTTCTAATTAGTCATAGCTAAAGACATTAACGATTAAAAACATAGTAAATTAACAGGGGTGACACAAAAGTGTCAAATATAAATTGAGGGTTTTGCCACAGGTAGTAGAAACAACTAAAATAACAAGAGTTCTTGGGGTGTGACCGCAATACAAGTTGAGATAAGTAGTTTGGTGCACGCTTTTGATAGGAAATTCGTAAGATAATAGTGACTAGGCTAAGCTTTAAATGGAAATATGTTCCCTTTCAGGCAACTTATCCCATTTCAAATGTGTTCCTCTCGAACACTCATTTGCTGCATGAAGACCAGCTTACGTCTTACCACACTCACTCTCTCGATTTGAGTGTTAGGAAATGGGACTAGGGATCACCTTCTCGGGCTGAACATCATGTCGACCCACTCCTTAGGCCATCAGTCTAGTTGTCTTGGTTTCGCGACCTCCTTTTCGGGCAAGCCGAAAACACATGGGTGAATTTGTATTTGCAACTACAAACCCTCTAGATTAAACCACAATCACTAGGTGAAATCACCATTAAACTACATCTAGCCTATCAGAAAGTAAGACCCAACAATAATATCAACACATATTTGCTAAATCACACCCCAAGAATAGGGGTTTTTAGCCACACATCAGAAAATAACAAAATACACCTAAAATGATAGTAAAATCAAGTGGGTATAAGAAATTAAACTTTGATTTAAACAAAGGAAGAATAATGGAGAAGACCCACTTCCAACTTGGGGAAGATAAAATCCTTCTTTCTTCAAGACTCCCAAAAAAAAAACCCTCTCCAAACTTGAGAGAAAATATCTAAAAAAGTACTATTCTCTTGTGAAAAATTATAATAATGTTCTACTCTCTAAAATTAATAAAAAGTTTAGTATTTATAGACTTCAGAAAATAGTGTTGGCGGATCATTCAGCGAGGTTAGTCAGAATCGCTGATTAACTCGGCAATTCACCCTTTAGTGTAGTTCGTCGCCGTCTTGCACTAGCCTTCAAAATCATCGTGCTCTGTGTCATTGGGCGACATAGTACTGCTTCACGGACTATTCGGTGAAACGCCGACTACTTCTTTCATCGCCTTTTTTATCCTGCTCATTTAGGGCTTCGCGTATTGGAACAAAAGGCGGAGTGCGTCCCTTCTGCGAATTGCCAAGTGTGCTTGGCGATGCTTAGGCTTCATTTTCTACGTTCTTTTTTGCCTTTTTGTTCCTTTTTGCGCCTAAGTGTCAATGCTTCCACTAAAACTTCAAATACCTGAAACTTAAGAGTTTTCATCAAATATTAAGACAAAATAAGCATTTGAGACACTATTTCTATCAAAATAAAGCTCTAAATGAGTCCAATTTATGGACTCATCAGCCATCTATTACAATAGTCGAAATGAAAAAGGGACATAGCCCATACAACATAGTCCGAAAAGGAAATACAAGAAAAGAATTATAATGAGATAACATTCGTCCTCGAATCATGATGACTCACCAACAAGCTAGGAGAATAAGCAAATCCATGCTTTTAGCCACAACAATGATCACCTTGAGAACTGGACCCTACACTTGTGGAAAATGTAGGGAAAGTATGAGGTTAGTACAAAAATGTACCAAGTATGATAGTCATGCATAAAAACCTTGAAAACATGCTAAAAGGAACATTTCATTTGAATGCATGCAATTTACTAAGTTAAAACATCATTTTGAAGATAGTGGAAAAGCATAAGTCATAAGCATATTCATTACATAGATCATCATAACATAAGAGAAATACTTCATAAGTACCCTCAAAGCATACTTGTGCAATGCATGAATAAGACCCCATAATCTCACCCATGCTAAGTAAAGCTTCTTGAGTAACCATAGTTCATAGTTCATATTCTTGTTTATATTGTTGTTGTCATAGTGGGAATAAGCTTTAACTGACATAAACCATGTGAGCTTAACATGGAATTCGTTGTCTACCCCACACCGAAAAGGGGTTGTCCTACTTCCCTAAAGTAGAACCATACTCTTAGCGTAGGTGGATCCACTAGCTAAATAATCTATAGGGGCACATAGTTTATGAGATAAGGAGATTGCTACTAGAAACCCGGACTCAACTAAGGGAAAAGGTTTTCATCTAATGAGACGCACTTTAGGAACCCGGACTTAACTAGCGTAGAAGGTCCCATTGGGAAGCCGGACTCAACTAAGGGAAAAGGTTTTCATCTAATGAGACGCACTTTAGGAACCCGGACTCAACTAGCGTAGAAGGTCCCATTGGGAAGCCGGACTCAACTAGCATAGAAGGTCCCATTGGAAAGCCGGACTCAACTAGCGTAAAAGTTTCCATCTCATATTCAATATCCACTCGGTGCTAAGCATTACTTCCCACGGATTACGTATTAAGTCTTGACTTTAGTTCATATTCATGGAAGAATGTCTTGACAGTCAATCCAACATAATTCATAAGATAGCTCATAGATCATGCGTGAGAATAACCTTTCACCACCCATGTCTTCATATAGATTCAATAGGTGATAAAGCCTTTCAACCTTAGAATCATCATAGTGAGAAAACCTTTCACATCATATCATAGTCATAAATAATAGTGTATATGAGAATAGCCTTTCAACAACACAACAACTAGATCATAATCATAGACATTTCACTCTCAAAGTGTTCTTAAAGCATATACTGAACTTCATAATTCAAGCATAATATCATAATTTTCCCTTTCAAGGATCAAAACTCATATAAAATCAACACATCTAGAATTCACTACATTAGACATGGTAATAACATAATTCAAGTAACTCAATTACTACAAGCATAATCTCATAATATCCCTCTTTCATCGACAAACCCTCATCACAAGATCATAATATGGGAAATAAGGGGATTTCATGGGTTCTTGGGGATTTCAACATAAAAACCATAATAAATCATCAGTTCAATCATAATATAAAGTAATTCAATCATTAGAATCATTTTTGAAAGGAAACCCATGACTTTGGAATCAAAACCTTGCCTTTAGGAATTTCTATCTTTGAAATTAGGAATTTGAAGGGGGCTCCATGGATGAATCCTATCCATGGATGAAGAGCTACCATACCTTAGCAATGAAACCCAATGAATTTGGTGAGAAGAACTTTTTTCTTGAACCCTAGCTCCAACTTCTTTATTCTTCATCTTCCTTGCGTTTTCTAGAGAGGAATTTTTGAGAAGATGAACTTTTGGGAATTGATTTGGGGTTTTGGAAATAATGAGGTGAATGGGTTGGTTTTTTACTTAAAAAGGCTTATATAGGTGTATAAAACTAAGGCAAATTGACCTCTCTTAATACCCATCTAAAAAGGAATTACCTAAAATAACCCCCTCTTATTGTGGGGTGCCATTGGACTACACCCATCTTCAGGAGCCGTCAAGGGAACCACTGCCCTTGAAGGTGCCCGTGGTCCCTTGAATAGTAGCTTGTCTACCCTAGAATTTCCCCCACAAGGTGAAGGCAACCCCACGAGCCTTCCCAGGGGTCGTGGTCTTCACCACGAGCCGTGAAGTGGCTCGTGAATGGGGGCCTTTTTAGGGCAGCTTTAGGGAGGCTACTATATCATCACCACGGGTGGCACCACGGGGCGTGGTGGCCACAACTGGTCGTGAAGACCCTCGTGGTCATGGTGGGTAGTGCCTTGGCCAATTTTTGGCAGCCTTGGCCGTTGCCCATTTCCTTGGTTCTTACCCTTCTCCCATGATGTTAACCCTCACGTTTAGCTCTAGTTTAGCCTACTAGTTTTTGGGGCGTTTCATCTACCTTCCCACTAGTAAGGGCTTTATCAGTAATCAGTAACTACAAGGTGCACCAGATCTAACGAACCCATTGTTAGCTACGTGATTCATCAAGGTCTACTCCCATTAATATTTTTCTTGTAATCAGTAGAAGCATTTCAAAATCAAACAAAACATTTAAATTTTATCAAATCATATCACTTCAAAGTTTAACAATCACCTGTCAAAACACTTCTTTAATAAGTGTAAAACATTTTCAATAACAGCAATCATATCTTGTAAGAATGAGATCATCTCAAATAATATTTTCAGTATCATACCCAGTAACTTGTCCCACATACAAGTTCAAAACCGTCGGTAACACATTTACTTTATAAACCATGTAAAAATCATGAAATTTGTGAAATACAAATTGTGGTAAGATTACTACTCACAGTACTCCTATCGAATTACCAAGCTTGCCACTCGATTACTCGTACGAATTCCTTTGGTCAATCTATAATCACATTCATATATATCTCGAGTTAGTTTCCTCATTACGTCTAATTCATAGACTAAGATAAATATCTCCAACCCTTTTGGACTTTCTGATTGTTTATCAACCTACTATATTCTAATTATTCAGGTCAAGAGTAATATGATGCTTAATCTCCTAACTTCAGCCAATTTACATAACTTATTCATCTACCTTTGTCTCCAAATTACACCTTAATGTCCAAATTAATGTCTCTGGTTATAAAATTACAGCACCCATAATAGATTTCTAGATTAAGAGTTTCTCATGGCGAAGCTACTAAGGATCTAGGTAAAATAGTATAGGAAGGGAAAGATTTATCCCAAATCCATAAGGAATATATATATATAAAACCAAGGGATGAAATAATACCTCAAAGTTTTGGCTTAGCCAAGTTGGATTTTCTTCTCCGTAAGTTACAATAAGCACTTGTTTCTTGTTATGGCTGAACTACGCTAGGTAGCCACTACGTTTCCCTCTTCTAGATTCTCCCTTTTCTTTTTCTTTTCTTAGTTGCAGCTTTGCTGCTGCTTCTGTTAGGGCTTTTTGCCTTTTTTTTTTAAAAAAAGAGCTAAATGACATATATGCACTTACTTTAATATAGGGTATTACAAAGACACTTAACAGTAATAAATATACAAAATTTTAATTTTTCGAATAATTCAATAATTGTCATTTTTGTTGAATAGTTACAAACGTTTGATGCTATGCATCAAAAAATCGACGACCTGAGTTCAATGGATTCCTCGATGTTTTTAGTCGGCAATAATCACCACATTTACATGTATTGATTTCCTCAATATTCACTTAATTTTGCGACATTTGATAAAAGACAATTGATTTAGAAGAGAGAAACAAGGGAAAGGATGGAGATTTAGAGAAAGAAGAGAGAATTGGGGATTTAGGGTTCTAAAATGGATTTAGGGAAGAAGAGAACATAGGGAGAGAAATTACCGTTAAAAATTTAACGTTGAGGGAGTTAAATGCGGGCAAAAAAAGGGAGAAAAATGGATTCACACGCCCCATTTGCGTGACTCACAAACGTTTTGCCATGTAGGAAAAAATGGTTAAACGATTCAAATCTTGGTTGGTAGAGGTGCTCAATAGGTACTAGGTCTAGTTGAGGTGTCTAAATGAAATACGCGAACAACTTTAAGGGGACGTGGATGACTTATTTGCAATATTTGTTTTAATTAATTATGTGGTTCATTATTATCTTTTGTTAAATATTTTAGTGTCATCACCATATCATAATTTGTGTTATTTTCTTTAAAAAAACACCTTAGTTAGTTGTATTTTTATAAGACTAAAGAAATATCTGAAGCACAAGTTAATTATATTTTTATATGAATGCTTTACTGTAAAAATTTGAAGTTGAAAAACCTAAATTTTATTAATATTTATTTATTTTATAAACTTAAACCTGACACAAATAATTTGATTTGATATTTAAAAAATCCAAACCAACTCAGTCCATATACTCTTGGGTTATATACTATTAACCATATGTTTAGATATAATATTTATTATAGAATAATTATATTATTCAGTTTTAATAGATCATGTATTTCTTTTATGGTGTCTGTATAGAGTTTTAACTTATACACAGAGGATTAAATCATCGATACGATTGTAGCTCAAGATTATATATAATTTATCTTGATTATGGAAATGGTATAGTTTCAACTTCTTGTGCTAGTGCATTTTGTATGTATTGAACGGGACCAAGTAGAGATAGTTGTTTTAAGGGAAAAAGGGTCTGAAAAATACTCCAACTTTGGCCGAAATTGTTGTTACGATACCAAACTTTATGGAGGACCTTTTACCCCCCTGAACTATTTAATAGTGTATTTTTTTACCATCTGAACTATTTAATAGTGTATTTTAAAGGTATATATGTGTCCACGTGGACACATTACTATTTATAATTATGCATTATTTTTTATGTCCACGTGGGCACATATATACCTTTAAAATACACTATTAAATAGCCCAGGGGGATAAAAGGTCCTTTCCAAAGTTTGGTATCGTAACAACAATTTCTGTCAAAGTTCGAATATATTTCAGACCCTTCTCCCTTGTTTTAAACTGACTGACAAAAGCATATTCTCTAAGCTGTTAAATGTACTTATATTCTCAACCTTGATATAACTATTATGATTTGTATATATTAATAATCGTTTTGATTTATTAAAAGGTGAGATTCTGAGATAAGTCAATATGCCTAGTAGATTGGATGATATTAATATATATTGGTGAAATAATAAGTTAGTTGATGGAATTCATGTATCGATATAGAGATTGATGATATGATTTTTGAGAAGCTTATAAGTTTTCATCGTGTCAAACCTTGCAAGTGGATTTATGAATCTGACACATGAAATAAGTTAAGCAGTGCTCTAAAGGAAATTAATAATTTAATTAAATTCGTCAGTAATTAAATTTATTGGTTAGTATCAGTAATCTTAACATGGGGAATTACATAAGTATTTAATGGGAACTTTCGAAATATAAATAGAGAAGTGCAATTACGAATTTCTAGTGGAATGATTTGTAACTTATTATGGTAAGAATAATTCAAATTAATTATTTATAATTATTTCCATAATAGGAAGCCTAATTAATTAATTTTGTGGTCCCTACAATGTCATATTTAACCAGAACTCAGAATCCTATTTGCCAGAAAAAGGGAGAAACAGGCGTTATTTTTCTTGTTCAAGAAAGAGGGGAGTGGCTTTTTATTCTCTTTTTTGGAGTGGGAAATCTCTATAAGTAGGGTTTCTTATAATCTAAAAAAAATAAGTTTTATATACAATACTTGTCCACCCAAGTATTGAGAGAGTTCGGATGTGAACTTGGGATCATTGTAGAGAAGACTGCAAACTTGGGTCTATCATGTGAATTTGCTTGAAGGTCTGTCTAACTTGTGGATTTTCTTGAAGGTATTTGCTCACGCTTCAAGAGGTAATTCTTGAATTAAATTTTAGCAAGTTTATGTGTTCTAGCATAATTGTATGTGTTCTAGCAAAAACGATTTAGTTATCTATTATTCATGTAAGCATTATGATTCTTGTATGCTTCTGAGATATGTTTGTATATATGTTTGATTATGTACATGAACATAATTTTTCTCGACTCTTTTTAACTTGTTAAAGAAAAAGAGACCGAATGCCGCTGTATTTAAATATAGTGGCGGTAGTGACATGAGTTAAATTTCTAATGATTCAACTCATTTTTATGGGAAATTTTTCAAAATGCCAACATTTTAACATTTAATAGGACCATTGTCAACACTTTCAATATTTATTAAAAATGTCAAAATTTAAATTTGTTATGTATCTTATTTATATTTTTATTATTTATTTTAATTAAAAGAATAAAATTGTTAAATAACAGAAAGGAGAAATTTAGGGGAGAGAATAATTTAAAAATTGAACAATTACTAAAAATTCTCATCAATTACAAAAATAAAAAATAAATGACAGAGGCATCCTGTCACGAACCAAGGGTACCCCCTAGACGTAACATGGCACATGGAACCCCGAAAGGCTCCAACTAAGCCACTTAGCATATCATCATCACATAAGTAAAGAATAATAAAGAACAGAAAAACATTTTTAAGTCTTTAAGAAAACTTTCATCAAAGGAAAGCGGAAGTCTAGACATAGTCTCATTAAGCGATCGACTACAATTGGAGTCTCAAAATAATAGGGTCACAACCCTTACAATAGAGAATATGAAAATGTCTAGTACAACGAAAGAAATGAAACAATAATATATCACTTGTCCTCGGATCCATGAGGGCATACCACAAGCTTTGGAGAATAGTCGATCAAAGCTTGAACTAGAAGAAATAGCCTTAAACGCCAGAATCTACACTTTGTAGAAAAATGTAGAAGAAATAGGGTTAGTACAAAAATGCACTAAGTATGATAGTCATGCACAAAACTATGAAAATATGCTAAAAAGGGACCATTTATTTAAAGAGCATGCATTTAATCAAGTTTGAGAATCCTCATGAAAAATAGGGTGAAAGCATAATCCGTGAGCATATTCAATACATAAGTCATCACATCATAATAGGAACTCACCATGAATACCCTCAACGTGTACTTGTGTCATGCATAAGTAAGATCTCATACTCCTACCTATGCTAAGTAGAACCTCTTGAGCAACCATAGTTAATAATTCATCTTTTAATTACATTGGGAATAAGCCTTAACCGACATAGACCATGTGAGTTTAACATGGAATCCGGTGTATGCCCCACACCGAAAAGGGGTGTCCTACTTGCCTAAGGTAGAACTAAAATGTATTAGCTTTTAGGTGGATCCACTACCTAAAGACCTATGAGGGCACATAGTTAAGGGATACTGAGATTGTTACTAGAAACCCAACCTTACTTAACGGGGGAGTTTCCATCTCATGAGATTAACTTTAGAAACCCGGCCTTTCTTAACGGAAGAACCTCCATCTCATAGTCAATATCCACTCGATGCTAAGCATTACTTCCCACAATTTACATGTTTAGTCTTGAATTTCATTAATAAGAATGAAGGAGTATCTAAACCCTTCACCCAACACAATTCATAAAATAGCTCATAGATTCAATAGGTAAGAATGAACTTTCAATCTTAGAATCATCACATAGTGAGAAGAAATTTCACATCATGATCATTATGTGTTTGTGAGAATGAACTTTCAATTAACACAATAATTAGATTATAATCATGTTCATAGATCATGCATACATGAAGCCCACAATTTGGCATAATTCCCATGTCTTACCCTCCTTGGATCATGGATCACATTCTTGCAATCAATTTAGGGTCAATACATTCAACATGGATAATATAATGATCAAAATAACTACATTCCAACGATATAATTCCATACAATTGACCTTACTACAATTCACCCATATCAAAGCCATAAATTAGGGTTATGGGGATTTCATGGATTCATGGGGGATTTTTATCATAAAACAACATAAATCAGTAATTAAACCATAATATAAAACAATTGAATCATTGAAAATGTTTTGAGGAAGAATCCATGACTTAAAATGAAAACCCTATGTTTTTTGGAGAATTGTATACTTTGAAATTGAGAGATTTAGGGCTTCATGGATGAAAGGTCAACCATGAAGCAAAACTACCATACCTTAATTAAAGATTCCTCACGAATTTGGGTAGAAAAGATGAGTTCTTGAGCCCTAGACCTTGACTTCTTCTTCTTCTTCTTCTTCAATGGAGGTTTTAGGGAGAGAGTTATTTGGGAGGGAATAAGTTTGTTTTGCGGTCTTGAATGAATGAACTAATTGAATTAGTTTAGGGGTCTATTAGGTATATATAGTTAGTTTTAATTAGTTTTAAATGACCCTACCTAATTAATTAATTAACCCTAAGCCCCTCCCTTAACTCTAACTAAAATTAAATGACCAACTTACAGTGCTCACTCACGAAACCCCACCCACGGACCGTGGGTGGGTCCACGAGCCGTGCTGGCAAAATGTGGTTGTCACTGTAACTTGGGAGGAACAAAGGAGGTCCAGCCAACCCACGGCTTGTGGGTGCCCATCCGTAGGTCAAAGCTATTTTGGCCGCTTTTTGGGGCTGCCTCAAGGACCATTGGTTGGTCCTTAGGGGGTCGTACCTTGACGTTTAAGTCCAAAAACACTTGTACTAATTAACGGAGGTTGTTTTACGACTCTAATCTTTACATTAAACCCCATTTAGGCTACTAGTTTAAGCTTAGTTCATTAGTTTTCCAGAGTGTTACACGTCCGCATAGTTGATTAAATTTCTCATTATCGATTTTCAAGTTTCAATTGATAATACTCGATTTCTGATCAATTTTTTTTATTAAAATCAAAAAAAAATTCTGTCTAGTTAGAAAGTTTGGATTGAAACATGTCAAAAAGTCGTTGACAAGCAGCTTTGGAGAAGGAATTTTCTACTAGAAATTCGATAAAAATAGTGAAATACAATTTGGACTAGTTATTAGTTAATTGCTTCATTCTTAATGTGTTTCTAATTGATTATAAATTTGAAATGAAATTTTTTTCATAATTGTAAAGCGTATCTATTTAGCTACAAAATTGTATGTATTATGAACAAGTTAGTAATAATGAGTTTTGATAGATTCGTTGATTTTTTTTTTGTTAGTTGAATATGAAGATAATAATGGATTGTTTGAGGACTGGCTTTTTTCGTTGGTTGTTTGTTTTTAGTTTTTTTGAACAAAATGGTATCCCTAACATAAAAACTACGACAATTGTACTGTATTTTCATTTTTTTCTTTGGTTATTTGTTTTCTATTTTTTGAACTACTTTGTATCCCTTATCGAAAAGGATATCATAAATGTAATGTATTTTGTAAGTGTTTGATCTGAATACAATTTCTATGTTAGTTTAATATACATATATGTTGGATGTCATATTATAAAATTGTAATGCACGGGATACAATTTTGTTCAAAACAAGATAAGAGCACCATTGTAAATAAATATTACTTTGACTTGGATACAAATACAAATATGTGGCAATAGTAGAACAACAAGTTCCCTTGGAGAAGGAACAATATTCTTCCATTTAAACTGAAAATCAAAAAGTTAGACGATAATGAATGAAATTGTTAATTTATATGAAATGAATACATTATGAAGGTAAAATGAATACAAATACATTGAATACCTCGCTATTACCATCATTGAATGTGTCTCTCATCAATTTATTGTAACGAGGTTTTGCTCCTACTATTTGCCAGTTGAGCAATCTAGGGATACGGTTGTCAATTTTTTGTGCAAAATTCAAGTTGACCTTGGCACTGCATTCATATATCCATATTTGAATAACAATAGGCATACCACATATTCTGTAAATTTCCCATGAGAAGTCATCTTCTTATTGATACTCTTGAGCAACCAATGAAATGCTTTCTTGCCCTAAGAATATTGTATGTACCGACCACTCTCAACCAAATCAAAGTGAATTCTAGGAAATTTCTTTGTATTCTTTTCGCCGGAATACAGATATGTGTGAATGAAATACAATATGACGAACTTTAGATCATCGTCTTTGTTGTCAGCCCAAACTTTTTTATTAAATCTATCAATCAAGGTTGTTCTTCGGATAAACTCATTACCACCAAAGTACTGAACAATCAACCTATTAGATTATTTAGAGTTAAACATGAAATCATCTATGACACCAACGCAATTTAATCCAGTAATCAGTGCAAAAGTCCTAAGTGTGAATGTTTTGATCATCTCTCTTCCATCATTTTAGCATCGGATCCTACATTATCTGCTATTTCTGGAGTAATACATAGATTAAAGGATGGAAAATCGCTAGAAAATTGTTGATTAAGTTGGATACCTCTAGTAATTCTCTTACATTCAGCCATTGGAGAGTGATTTAGTGATTATCAAACCCTAAACGAGATTTCAACTACAAACAACAATTCTGAAAGATTTAAACAAAAATAATATCAGTAAACAAATCTAAAAATCTAATAAAGATGCATATCTTAATCACGGATTGTTGTGCATATCTTTAGAGATATATTTTCTAATTTCTGAAGAAAAAAAATATCGGAAAGGACGGAAGAGAGAAAGAGGAGTGAGTTGAAAATGGAGAAGAATTGGAAGAGTTAAAACTGTGAGAGAGAAAATATTTTTTTAATAAAACATATGAGAGAGAATGAGTTGGAAAACGTGTAATTAAGGTGAGATAAAATAGAAAGTAAATTATGATACACAATGTTTTCTAAAATAATGACATTTTGATATTTTTACTAATATTTATAAAGTATGGAGATTTTTACTAATTATGTTATGATTTTTGACTAGTTTGCTAATTTTCCTATTTTTTATATAATATACTAGAGGACTATGGTCAGTGTTAGCACGGGCCCAATACTATAAAATTTGAACAATCTTGGCAAAACAATAAGGTTCTATTCACATTTTGGAATAACATGTAGTGGTAAATGCTAAAGTACATCATTTAATCCTTTACATCATATATACAAAAGAACTATCTACAACTCATACTATTTAGACATCATATATTAGTGATGTAATTTTCCTCCGCGTGTAATCTTTATTTGTAGATAAAATTGTCGAAAAGAATCTGCAGAGATAATCAGAAGATAAAAGCATGAAAAAGTTTGATAAAGTTTGATGCACTATCACTGAACACATTTGTGCAGAAAATTTGTGCACTCATTCAATGTTATCATGCCAAAGTTGTTTACATAAAGATGGAGAAATAAAAAATCCAAGCCAATAAATATAAATTTTACCATCTTCAAAAAATAAAAAACGCATCACTTTTAAATGTGTTCGTTGTTCAACCACATGAGATTTACACCAATATCTAACATCATAGTATATTTACCAAACAAAAAATCTACACTCTTTTAATTCGATAATTTGAATTTTTTCAGAAGTGGCTCATCAATCTAGTTGCTTGCAACAAATACAACACCTTGCTAGTCTAAATTGACAGAGCCTCTTGTTGGATGGAGGACATGCAGTCCCTAAATTTAAACTTAGTTCAGCTAGTTTAAATGTTACAGTTACAATATTATATTTTTCAAATAAAAAATAAAATGAAAATTTCTTTTAAAGTAGCTACTTCAACCTTTGATGAGTTTGGTTAAAAGAAACCAATACTAAGCTAGACCTACAGCTAATAGTATGTATATATAAACAAAATCCAAATATCCAAACCAATTTTGATTAATAAATAAAGATCAAGTTTATTAGTTTTAGAAAATGCATAAAAGATGAATTCCAGAATAATGAAATTTCATTCTCTTACACAAGATCCCACCTTTTTGGTTCATCATCCATATACTACATAATCATTTCTTTACAAGCCCCCTCTTATATTTTTATGGTCGCAGTTAAATCAATTAAAATTTCGTTTGCTTAAAAACAACCGGAAAATTAGGCAACCCCTTTAAAAAGACATTTTTAAAGAAGGTTAGCTCTTTTTTCCTATCAAAATAATGGTAAAATCCTAAGAGATGCAGTGCCAATTTCTTCTTTGGTGCTGAGGAAGATATGGGACGAAGAATACACACATACAAATTATACAGAACTTGAGAAAATGATACATGCATCTTCTGAAATATTCCTAAAAAGAAAGTAGAATTGATGTGCAATGGCTACAAGACATATACGCGTCATCAGTAATCATTACTGGTTCATGCTCAAAGACTAAACTAACCCTTAGCTTTTGTTAAATTACCTTTAGCATACATGTTGAAAACTGTCATTTCTATATAATATATACTAGAGGGAATGGCCCGTGTCAGCATGGGTCCCAACATAATATCATTATAGAAAAACCCCATACAATATCATTATCATAAAGAATTTCCTGAATGGATCATTAAGCTATCAATAAGCTAAGCAAGCGTCTAACACACATTTGACAATAAGATTATCCAGACTAATCACAAGAAAGTTATTTATGAATGTCTCGTTCAACTATTCAAGAGACAGCTATTCTAAAAACAAGTTAGCACTACTATCAGTTATAGATACCAGTGTAATGACTGGGTACCATCGTTATAGAAAAGCCAACGGGAAAAAAATTGGGTCGGAAAACTTTTTGATAGTAACTTGGAATTTCCCAACCTAGTCCAGATTTGGATGAAATCGGAGTCCTTAAAGTCTAGGGAAATCTAGTAACAATCGGGTGATCTAATTATGAATTTGATCGCATGAGAACATAGCTAAGATGTTAAGGAACCCGTACGACTTTGCAGAATTAAATTCGGGCGAATAAAACTCCTGAAATTGATCTTAGCGTGAACGGGTAGTTTCTGAGTGTCGTTGGTTGAAGGTGTGTTGTGAAATGGGAGTTTGGAATTCTTAAATCGACTCGCTAATTCCGTGCAAGCCGTTGTGGCGGGCTGGGGGCCGCCATAGCGGGACAATCACAATTTAAGTCGGAAATAAATCTCAAAACGTCTTTATTCTGTAATTTTTGAACTTGAGAGCTAAGGAACGAACCCATGGGTTTTCTTGACAGTTTTCACCATTCTTGAGGCTAAAGGTAAGATTTTAACTCCCCGAATCTATTTTTCGATCCGTAGAACGTAATCTAATAGGTAATTATTGATGGGGAAGGGTTTTGATCTGGAAATCATGATGGAGAAAGCCCTAAGGGGATCATGTGTATGATCTAGGGTTGATAGAATTCATAGTAATTAAGGTAATTAGTTATTTTTTATTGATTCTAGTGTTAAATTAATTATTTGTAGACCAAGAACAGGCCGAACGAATCCGAAAAGGAAAGGATCAAGTTTCCTAGGGGATTTCAAGCTTGTTACGAGGTAGGTGGTGGTTGTGATTTCATGATTGTGTGATATATGTTTGTTCTTGCTTCATTATAATACGTGTATGTATGTGAATGTTGCATTATTGATCACAGTTGTTGTAAATGAGGATAGATGAATGATGAATGCCATGAATCATGACTTGATTTTCTGATTATGAGAATGTACTTTGTAGTTGTGATTGTGGCTTGTTGAATGGATCGGGTGTTGCGTTCCGACACACTAACTTAGATCGGTTGCCACATTTCAGCATAAATATGGGATGAGTTTCCACGTTTCGGCATAAACATTGGATCGGGTACCACGTTTTGGTATGCTAACAGTTTGGGTTTTGGTCCCATGAGAAGATCAATGACTTGATATAATTGTGTATCTTGAGAAATGCGAAATTGTATGTTCTTCGTAAAAAAAATTATGATATTGTATATGTTTGGTGTATGCATGTTATTATTAAGTTGTATGACTTATGTATGTTGCACTTAGTGGGATAGCCGCGTGATCCTACCAGTACACTGTGGTTTTGTACTGATACTGCACTTGCTCTCTCTTTGTTGAGTACAGGACATCTTCAGGTGGCTATTGACAGATCTCATTTAGAAGATTAGTGATCGGTGATCGAATTCAAGGGTGAGCCAGTTCTTCCAGGCTTCCATGAGTTCTCTTTTTGTCTATGTCCACATTTCGGACTTGGACTTTCTAGTTAGTTGTTAGTTATTAGTTCATTAGTTTAGGGTTGTAACCTTTCTTGTTTAGACTTATGGATCTTGTTAGAGTTTTGGTACATTGACTTTCAAGTTCTAGACATTTAATTCTGCAATTCGTTGTTAGATCTTTTGGAAGTTTATTGGAACTTCAGTATTTAGCTATTTAAACTTGCTTCCGTAACTTTAAATGCTTTAATATTATAAATGGTTCTCCCACTAGAGGGTTAGTATGGGTGCCAATCACGACGGTCAGGGTCGTGACAAAGTTGGTATCAGAGAGTAGGTTCGTTGATCTCAATGTACCAAAACGAGTCTAGTAGAGTCTTGCGGAACGGTACAGAGACATCTGTACTTTTCTTCGAGAGGCTATAGGACTTTCGGAAATCTCTATATTTTCTCTTGTCTCCCTTCGTGCTATAACTTGATTCCAATTGGTATCTGTCGATTCAAATTGGTATCTAACCTCCTTCACTCTTCTGTCTGCAGATGGTTAACACTAGATTCAATGGCGTCAGGCCCGTAGCTCCTGTCAATGCTCCAGCTGAGGAATCTGCAGCGAGAGGTCGCGGTCGAGGTAGGGGTAGAGAAAGATCTAGGGGTAGAGGCCGAGGAAGAGTGGCGCCTACTAGGGATGGAGTACCGATCGAAAAGGCTCCCGGAAATGAGGCCCCTCTTGTGCATCATGAAGAGATAAAGGAGAATATTGAGGTTGAAAATGTTGAGGAGGTTGGACAAGAGAAAGAGGTGCAGGCTGAGACTACAAGTATTCCTCTTATAGACCCAATGTTAGCTCAACAAATCATGTTATTCTTCAAAGGGTTGGTTGGTCCTAGAGTGGCTCTTTCTGTTCAAGCGACTCAAGCTCCCGCCAATCCTTCTATTAATATCACTGTCCCCAAGGTGGGTGGAACGGAACCGAAGATAATAATGCTTTCTTCCGTCCTTTGTTGAGTCCTGTTATGACTGGTAATGAGCATGAAATATTGACTAAGTTCTTGAAGTCAAAACCGCCTGTGTTCGATGGTTCCGAGAGTGAGGATGCATATGAGTTCATCCTTGATTGCTATGAGAGGCTTCATAAGTTCGGAATTGTCCATCAGCATGGGGTTGAGTTTGTGACTTTTCAACTTCAAGGTGAGGCTAAGCAGTGGTGGAGAGCTTATATGGAATGCAGATCTTCAGTTTTACCTCTACTTACTTGGATCCAGTTTCATGCCCTGTTCTCTAAAAACATGTGCCTAGGACCTTGAGAGATCGCAAGAAGGATGAGTTCATGGTTTTGGAACAATGTGGTATGTCTGTGATTGCTTATGAGGCCAAGTTGCATGCCTTATTTAGATATGCTATGCAGTTTGTGACTACTGAGGAAGAGAGGATCCGTTTATTTATTAAGGGACTAAATTCTGAGTTGCAGGTATTATCTGTTCATATAACCTCTACAGAGAGGAGTTTTAATAAGGTAACAGACTTTGTTTAGAAAGTGGAGGGGGTGAGGCGAGATGGTCAGGCTAAGGCATTGGCTAAAAGGGTCAAAAACTCAGGTAACTTTCAAGGTTCTTACTCCAAAGGGGCAGGGAGGCCAACACTTGCACCCAGACCAATTATGTCTGTCATGCCCGTCTCTACAAGTAATTACTCGAGAACTCCACCTCATAATTTGATTTAGGATAGCTAGGGAGTAGCATCTTCAATGGGCAGTACACCATTTTTTGATCGTACTAGCTATAATTGTGGAGAACCTGGGCATATTAGGAGAGATTGTCCCCACCCACGTGTGCTGGATTCTGTGCAGCAGCCGTCTAGAGCAGTGGTACCCGCAGGAAATAGTAATAATGGTAGAAGACGTCCACAAGGTGGGGGAGGAGGAAATCAGTGAGGCCGCGGAGGTAGGGGAAATGGTAATGCATGCAGAGGTACAGTGCAACCAAGCAGGGAAGTCGCCTGTTATGATGATAGGGGTCAGTGTTACGCCTTTCCGGGCAAGAATGAGGCAGAGGCGTCTGACGCAGTGATCACATGTACTATTCTTGTCTGTGACCGGATGGCTAATGTGTTATTTGATCCGGGTTCTACTTATTCTTATGTGTCCGTGCGATTTGCCGCAGCATATGCTATGATTTGTGATATACTTGATTCCTATATGCATGTTTCTACCAAAATCAAAAAGTCTGTCATAGTCACCCATTCTATCGTGCTTTTGCTATTTTATTTATGGGTTTTCAGACTTGGGCTGATTTGGTGATATTGGATATGACTGACTTTGACATAATCTTAGGCATGACTTGGTTGTCTCCTTATTATGTTGTGCTTAATTATAATTCTATGTCTGCAACTCTAGAAATTTCTAGAAGGGAAAAGTTAGAGTGGGAAGGGGTGTACAAGCCTAAGCAAGCTAAGATCATATCCTCCATTCGGGCTAGAAAACTGGTGGGGCAGGGTTGTTTGGCGTATTTGGCTCATATTCGGGATATAGAGGTCGAGTCTCCATCTATTGAGTCTATTCTTGTGGTGTCAGAATTTAGAGAAGTGTTTCCTAATGATTTGCCTGGTATACCTCCGGATAAAGATATAGACTTCTGCATCGATTAAGAGTGTGGTACTCGTCCCATTTCCATCCCTCCATATTGCATAGCTCCGGTGGAATTAAGAGAACTTAAGGTTCAAATCCAAGAACTTCTTGATAAAGGATTTATTCGTCCTAGTGTTTCCCCGTGGGGTGCGCTAGTTTTGTTTGTTAAGAAAAAAGATGGTAGTATGAGGATGTGTATAGATTATCGACAATTGAATAGGGTCACCATTCGGAATAAGTATCCATTGCCTTGAATAGATGATCTTTTTAACCAATTGCAAGGTGCATCAATTTTCTCTAAGATTTATCTAAGGTCTGGTTACCATCAGTTAAAAAATTAGGCCTAAGGATGTGCCAAAGATGGCGTTTAGAACCCGCTACGGGCACTATGAGTTTCTAGTTATGTCTTTTGGTTTGACTAACGCGCCTGCAACTTTCACGAGTTTGATGAATGGGGTGCTCAAGCCATTTCTTGATTCGTTTGTTATAGCCTTTATTGATGATATTTTGGTCTATTCGAAAAGTGAGGAAGAGTATGACGACCATCTTTGTATTGTTCTGGGTGTTCTTGGGAAACAAAGGTTGTATGCAAAATTTTCTAAGTGTGAATTTTGGTTGACTTCGGTTGCATTTTTTGGACATGTAGTTTCAAAATAAGGGGTAATGGTAGATCCCCAAAAGATTGAGGCGGTTAAGAATTGTGTTCGGCCTAGCTCTGTAACGGAAGTTAGGAGTTTTGTGGGGCTTTCTAGCTACTATTGTCAATTTGTGAAGAACTTTTCTTCTATTGCCACTCACTTGACAAATTGACCAAAACGGAGATACCATTTGAGTGGACTGAAAAATGTGAGGATAGCTTTCAAAAGCTCAAGACTCTCTTAAACAAAACACCTATCCTAGCACTACCGGTGGAAGGTAAAGATTTCATTATTTATTGTGATGCTTCACATTCTGGTTTGGGTGTTGTGTTGATGCAAGATAAGAATGTTATAGCTTATGCCTCACGTC
Source organism: Solanum acaule (assembly GCA_036250505.1). Classification (NCBI taxonomy): domain Eukaryota; kingdom Viridiplantae; phylum Streptophyta; class Magnoliopsida; order Solanales; family Solanaceae; genus Solanum; species Solanum acaule. Next base: position 63,811 of record JAJOOR010001317.1, read on the forward strand.
AGTTGAAGGTGCATGAGAGGAATTATCCAACACATGATTTGGAGTTGGCAGCGGTATTATTTGCTCTTAAGATCTGGCGACATATACTCTATGGTGTTAAGTGTGAGGTGTTTACTGATCATCGTAGTTTGCAGCATGTATTTACTCAAAAGAATATGAATTTTAGACAACGAAGGTGGATGGAGTTACTTAAAGATTATGATGTCACCATTCAATACCATCTGGGTAAGGCTAATGTAGTGGCAGATGCTTTGAGTCGAAAGGTGGTAAGTATAGGTAGTTTAGCTTTCATGAGTGTAACTAGACGATCTTTGGCCAAGGAAATTCAAACCTTGGAGTCTACATGCAATTAGGCATCTAAAAAAAGGGTGGGGTATTAGCTAGCATTGAAGTAAGGGCCACATTTATGGAAGAGATCAAGGCCAAACGATTCGAGGATGAAAATTTGAATGGACTCAAAAAGAAGAGTGTGATTGGTAAGGTGCAAGAGCCACTCTTGATACGGAAGGTGTGCTTAGTTTTAAGGGAAGAATTTGTGTTCCTCGAGCTGATGACTTGATTCAAAAGTTGTTGATAGAATCTCATGGTTCGTGATATTCCATTCATCCGGGTGTGACCAAGATGTACCTATATTTGGAGCAAATTTATTAGTGGCCGTCAGGCATGAAGAAGGATATAGCGGAGTTTGTGGCTAGGTGTCAAAATTTCCAACAAGTAAAATATGAATACCAAAGGCCTGCAGGTTTGCTTCAAAGAATGTCAATTCCGGAATGGAAGTGGGAAATGATAGCCATGGATTTTGTGGTTGGTCTTCCCAAGACCTTGGGGAAGTTTGATTCTATTTGGGTAGTGGTTGATAGATTGACTAAGTCAGCCCATTTTATTCCGGTAAGAAAAGATTATAATGCTGAACAATTGGCTAAGGTTTATGTGAAGGAGATAGTGAGGTTGTATGGGGTGCCCCTTTCTATCATCTCAAACCGTGGTACTCAATTTACCTCCAAGGTTTGGAGGAAATTACATGATGAATTGGGTACACAACTCACTTTTAGTACTGCTTTCCATCCACATACGGACGGGCAGTCGGAGAGGACTATTCAAGTGTTAGAGGACATATTGAGGGCATGTGTGATTAATTTTGGAGGGCATTGGGATAAGTTCTTACATTTGTGTGAGTTCTCCTACAATAATAGTTACCACTCCAACATTGATATGGCACCGTTCGAGGCACTATATGGGAGGGGATGTAGATAACTCATAGGATGGTTCGAGGCTGGAGATGTGAAACCTTTGGGGGTTGATTTAGTGAAGGATGCTCAACATAAGGTGAAGAGTATTCAGACTAAGCTTTTAGCAGCCCAGAGTATTTAGAAGAAGTATGTAGACCATAAGGTAAGAGACATGACATTTCAGACTGGTGAGAATGTTCTTCTTAAGGTATCGCCAATGAAAGGGGTGATGAGGTTTGGCAAGAAATGAAAGTTATGTTCGCGATACATTGGTTCCTTTGTGGTTCTTGAATGTGTAGGACCGGTAGCGTATAGATTGGCTTTACCTCCTAACCTATCAGGAGTTCATCCGGTATTTCATATTTCCATGTTGAAGAGATATCATGGGGACGGGGATTATATCATTAAGTGGGACTCAATTGTGTTAGACAAAGACCTCCCATATGAGGACGAATCGATTGCAATTCTTGATCGTGATGTCCGGAAGCTGAGGACCGAGGAGATTAAGTCCGTGAAAGTTCAATGGAAGCATCGTCCAGTTGTTGAAGCTACTTGGAAAACCGAGAAGGATATGCGAGACAAGTTTCCCCAATTGTTCGTCAATTCAGGTACTACTCCATACCTCCTTAGTCTATTTTCCTAAGTTTGTCACTCGGGGAAGAGTGATGGGTAAATTGGTATCTATTGTAATGATCTGGTTCTGTCGTTATAGAAAAGCCAACGGAAAAAAATTAGGTCGGAAAACTTTTTGTAGTAACCTGGAATTTCCCAACTTAGTCTAGAATTGGACAAAATCGGAGTCCTTAAAGTCTAGGAAAATATGGTAATAATTGGGTTATCTAATTATGAATTTGATCACATAAGTAGATAGCTAAGACATTAAGGAACCCGTACAACTTTGCAGAACTGAATTCGGGCGAGTAGAACTCCCGAAATTGATCTTAGTGTGAACGGGTAGTTTCTGAGTGTCATTGGTTGAAGATGTGTTGTGAAATGGGAGTTTGGAATTCTTAAATCGACTCACTGGTTCCATGAAAGCCATTGTGGCGGAATTATTCCAGCCAGGGCGGGGGTGCCGTGGTAGGCTTGGGGCCGCCATAGCGAGACAATCGCGATTTAAGTCGAAAATAAACCCCAAAATGTCTTTATTCTGCAATTTTTGAACTTGAGAGCTAACGAACGAACCCAGGGGTTTTCTTGACAATTTTTCACCATTCTTGAGGCTAAAGGTAAGATCTTAACTCCCCGAATCCATTTTTTGATCCGTAGAACGTAATCTAATGGGTAATTATCGATGGGAAGGGTTTTGATCTGGAAGTTATGGTGGAGAAAGCCCTAATCTGGGTATTGGGATCATGGGTATGATCTAGGGTTGATAGCATTGCAAGTAATTCGGGTAATTAGTTATTGTTTATTGATTCCCATATTAAATTAATTGTTTGTAGACCAAGAACAGGCAGAATGAATTCGGAAAGGGAAGGATCAAGTTTCCTGGGGTATTTCAAGCTTGTTTCGAGGTAGGTGATGTCACACCCCTATTTTTTTCCTCAAAATGAAATGTTGTTTTAAAAGAAAAAAAGAGTTCTACAAATTTCAAACTACCTTATCCTTTATCCTAATCACCCTCAAACTCCCTATAACCTATTTTTCCTAAAAAAATCTCCTTCCATTCAGTTTTTTTTTATATTGCACGATTTATTTTTTCCAATTTTTTTCCCACCACCCTCGTTTTCCTCTTCTTCTTTTTGCTTTGTTTTTATGTATTTTTTGTTTTGTTTTGTTTTATTAATATTATATTATTACTTTTATTTTATTTTCTTCCTTTATCTCACCCTAAAATTCTCAACTAAATTTTAAATTAAATTCCCCACTCTCTTACGTTCCTTTTAATTAGCACCATACTCACACCCTAAACTATTATAAAAACACACACTCAGTAAAGAGAAAAACACACACAGGTACACAAAAGAAAAAAAACGATAGCAAAAGCAAAGAGAAGAAAAAGTGAGTTTTCTTTTTGTGAATTAAGTCTAGAGTTCGAGGTTTTGTTTGAGGTTACAAGTCAGTGGATCTTAAAGTTAACCTCGCTAAACTTTGAAAATCAGTAGATTTGTGTGTTACTCTTCATTGTTTGGTCAAAAACAATTTGAATGCGTTCTTGCCATAGTATATTTTATTATATTTTATTTGGAAAAAAAAAGTTTATGTAAACTATATGTTTGATCTTTTTTTTAGAATCATGAAAAAACATGTATCCCATGAATTTCTCAATTTTTCTTGAACAATGTTCCCTGTTTGTTTTTTTTTTTTTTTACGTTTGCCTCATGTTATTTTTTTCGTAATTTAAGAAGACATAAGCATGTTTTGTTTGCGATAACTAGATGACAATCCCATGTATTTAATCGCGTGCTCACTGTTTAATTGCTTAGATAATCGATTATTAATCGAAGTGATTAGGAGATAATATATTAGGTTCTCAAGAATTAATTGAGTCATCTTGTGACCTTTTTAGATAGAATTAAAAATTTTAGTGATCACATTTCATGAAAAGAGCGAGAGAACATATGAATTTAAGAATTCATCTTGAGAAAGAGAAAAATAATAATAATAACAATTAAAAAAAGAAAAGAAAAGAGATAAAAGACGAGAGAAGTAGAAAAAAAAAGAGATTAACGTAATAATAAAAAAAAACAAAGGAAAGTTAAAAAAAAAGAAGAGAAAAACCTGAAAAATTAATTATAAGAGAAAAAAGTAAAAAAATAATAAATAAATAAAGAAACAAAATGTTAATAAAAAAATATAAAAAATAATAATAAAATAAGAAAAAAATAAAAAGAAGAACAAAAAAGTCCTTTCGTATGATCAGTTTACAAAGAAGAACAAAAAAGAACAAATATGGTTGTTGTTTCAGCAGATCAAGGAAAAACATGTGGTAAAACAATAAAATTTCCACATTTTGATGTTGCACAAGATGAATCAGATAATTATTTCATCAAATCAAACCTATCCAGAAAAGAAAAAAATGCTTCAATAATGCAAACACTTCTACCTGCAGAGCCATCATGAAAGAATGGAAAATCCTTGAGAAAAGTCTCCCTGATTCGATTTATATTCGAACTTATGAGACGCGACTTGATCTTCTACGAGAAGTGATCATTGGTGTCCCGGGGATTCCATATCACGATGGACCTTTCTTCTTCGACATTGTCTTTACTTCAGACTATCCAAACAATCCCCCAAAACTTAACTATTTGTCACACGAATTTCATATGAATCCTAATCTTTATCCTAATAGAAGAGTTTGCTTGAGCCTCATCTACACTTGGCATGGAGACAAAGTGGAAAAATGGACACCTAAATATTCTACGATTCTTCAACTTCTCGTGTCAATCCAGGAACTAGTACTCAATGTTGAACATTACTTCAATGAGCCTGGTCGCATAAGATGTATCAACGACTCTGATGCTTTGTCGAAGCTATATTTAGCTTATAATGAGGATGTTTTCATAATGATATGTAAAACTATGTTTTGTCATATGCATGCACCTCCAAAGAACTTCAAGGAATTTGTTCATCAGTATTTTTGTGAACGCGGAGAGTTCATATTGGCTTCTCTTAAAGCATATGTTGGTGGAAAGGCTACTGCAGGAGAGTATCAAGGAGATATCAAGTCATCGTCTCGACCTTACACCTCTATTCAATTTCAGAAAAATTCGTGGAAAATATTTGCGGATTTAGAAAGTGTTATCAAGAGCTTAAGCAATGTGAAAGCAAAGGATCCTTCTAAGAAGAAGGGGAAAAGGAACAATGAATCATCAAAGGCTATAGTAGTGGAGAAAAATAAGCCTAAGATTGAAGTTATGCAGAAGATCAAAAAAAAATTTAAGTTCATTTCGGAAGATAGAATAGTACGTTTTATGCTTACAATTTACACCAAATGGAATATTACCATAAGTACTCGCGATTTTCTCCCTTGTTTTGTTAGATTTATTGGTGTTATGAAAGTTGAATTTGTGTTTAAAAAAAAAAAACTCAAAAAAAAAAGTAATCCTAAAATTACCCAAACTCTAAAAATCTAACCCTACATAAATCCTAATTCCTAACAATTAGATACCTATCTATATTCTATCCATAATAATAAAAAAAAAAATACAAATACATGCGGAAAAAAGGAAAAAGAAATTAAGGACGTTCCAAAATTTAAATTTTTAAATATCCATCTTTTAACTTTATTTTGTTTGAATAAATTTATGTGCATATAAATATTTTTATAATGAACATACATTAATAAAATCAGTCAATTTTAAATATGATTATAATAAATCAAAGAAGGGTGCTAATAGGCATTTTTATTAAGTCATAATAATAATATATCAAAAAAAAACTAATATCCAAAAATTAAGTCAAGCCAAACTAAAGTCAATAAAGCGACTATGTTAGAACCACGGGACTCGAGGGGTGCATAATACCTTTCCATCAGTCAACATATTTCTTACCCAAATTTCTGGTTCGCAGACCATTAAAATAAAGAGTCAAATTTCCTTTTGATTAGGGAGTTAAATAAGGTGACTTGGAATACCGAAACTCAATTCCAAGTGACGACTTTGAATTACAAAATAATCTTTTTTTCAAAATGTCACTTTAATTAAGAAAACTGTTTTTTTTTTCTTTCAAAACAACTTTTCATTTTGGAAAAAATAGGGGTGAGACAGATGGTGCATCTGCTGGGAATAATCAGAATTCGAGCTTATATATATTGACTTATGTATGGTTATTTATTTATCTATATTTTTTTGTATTGTATTTGTTGACTTAATCTGCTTATTGTCTACTTATTTACTACTTTAATATTATTTGAACTGCATGTAATTGACTTCTCTTGCACAATCCTCTGAATCTTCTATAATACCATTTCGGGAATTGCGACTGTGCACTCCACTTCTGTCGAGATAGCCAGTGGATCTTCGGTCCATGGTGAAGGATTTTAAGTCACACTTGTTTAGGATGGGGAGCACCCATACACAAAGCTGGAAAGCGCTGCTGCCAGTACGTTGCTACTCCTTAACTCGAGTTGTCCGCTCGTTTTACAGCCAATCTAGACACCAAATTCATAAGGACTTTAAAACCTAGTTTAACAGGCCCCACCTAATGATTATCCTTAGTAGGATATGCTTTATTTGCATCATGAACATTGAATTTAATGCGATTCAACACAGGGTTTGAGTTATGTGTTATTTGCTACATAAATACTATTTGAATGTTGACCAACTTTAGGATAAATTATTAAACTGAAAAAAATCTCCTCAAACTTTTAATAAATATAGCAATTTTTTGTAAAATCTTAAATAGTTTGAATTTTGCATTTTTACAATAAAATGGCCTAAAGAAAAATAATTTTCAAAAGTAGAATATATTTACAAAAATTTGGACGAACTACGCACATCTGATTCTCACCTTGATGAGATACGTAGGCAACCCTCCTTGAATTCGGTGATCCTTTTTTAAAATTTCAAAAAAAAAAAAGGAAGAACAAGAAGTTCTTAATCTTTATTTAAAAACTAAAAAAATTTGTTTATCCTTTCTAAAAGATAAGGGCACTTCTTCAAAAAAGAAAAAAAATCAAAATTTGTATACTTCATATATCAAAATTCTGAACTACGTTTGACCTGATTTTTGCTTTGACAAGATACGTAGACAATCTTATTTTGAGGTCTGGTCTAACCAAGGAAATATCTAGAAAGTCCTCATCACAAAAACTGGGGTAAAAATAGTGTTTTTTTAATTATTCAAAATTCGAATAAAAATGTTTATATTCTTTATTTTTTAAAATCTAAAAAAAAAAAGATAAAAAAATAGTTTCTTTAAAAAAATAATTCTTGACTTGGTTGGTACCTCCAAAATTAAGAGTACGCATAAGAAAAAAGAAAAATGTTAAACTATTTGGCAAGACAGATAAATTTTGGTATGACCTATAGACTTCTATTGGTATCTCTCAATATATTTATGTAATACTTGAGAAAATATCTTGCTTAAAGTTAAGGCTAAAACAAATTCGACCTCATTGTTTCAAATGTATTGTGTGGTGAGCTTTATATATCTAAATTCAATGACATGACTTTGTTGATCTAGAACTTGGCTCGAATGTGGGTTGAGACGAAATTTTGAGCAATATTTAACTTAAGAAAGAATTATACACCTTCTTTGATCCGATTGCCTACCGAATGATATGTTATCCATAGAACTTTCATTTTGAGCTTAAAACCTTTTTATTTGGATAACTGTATTTTAGCATATATCTTTTTGAGTGCATAAATGCATTATACTTGGTCCTACCTCCTTGAGTCCACTATCAATTATCTACGAAGTGCCAAAGACCTTGGGAAAAGATTATAGGCCTTTTTTTAATCTAAATGTGTCTTTCAAGCATACCGAATGATATGTTATCCATAAAACTCACATTTTGAGCATAAAACCTTTTTATTTGAATAACCACATCTTAGCATATATCCTTTTGAGTGCATAAATGTATTATTCATTGATCTTACCTCCTTGAGCGCACTATCAATTATTTACATATTGCCAAAGATCTAAGTTAGGTAACAAAGTGAAAAGATCAAATATGTGAAAGTCAAAAAAAAAAAAAGACAAAGAAATTTTAGAAAGAAAAAATTAAAAAAATCTCCAACGAAAAGAAGAGAAAATGAGAAGAAAAAAGGAAGAGAAAAATAAATGAGGAGGAGCTTTCAAGAAAACAAAGGTCAAATGCAAAAATGAAAAAAATATTCAAGCATTGTGCAAATTTTAATGAGAAAATAGTCACTTTATCCCAAATGAATATCCTACATTTCCCTAAGTCTACATTACCAGTCAATGACAAGTCCTATTTGATCTCATTTTTTGTGTTCTCACATAAGTGGATGGCCAAGCATATGGTATTTCAATCTCATGCATTGAACATCTTTCTGAATGTGAGTGACTTTCAAAAATGTCCTACGATCTAAATTATTCTATTGTGTGAAGTAGGACTTTCATTTGTTGCGAGAGCATTTGAAACATGAGAATATGAATAATTTTAACCTTAATTTAGACAAGAAAAACTGATCTTGTAAATACTTAAGTATATTTGAGATATCATTTAAAACTATAGGGATTACTCAGAGTTGACCTCATATTTGTTTGAAGGTAGTTGAATGTGGTTCATATGCATAATATTAATTATTGGTACCAACTAAAGTCAAGACATTATCAAACATGAACCGATTCTTTTCGCAAAAGATTTTTTAAAAAAAATTCAAGAAAAACAAAAATATTTTTTGATTTATTTGAACTACGTTCGACCTGATTCCTAAGAGGATACATAGGTAGCCCTTCATTAGGGTTCGGTCTAATCACTCAATAAAACAATAATCATGTTCTTCAATTCTCCAAGGGCTGAGACATGATATTGTGACCTACGGTGTGTTACAACAAAGAAAAAGAAGAAGAAGAAAAATTAGAGTCTTATGAGTGAAAACCCTCACGGGCATCATAAGACGATAGTAAGTTGAGAGAATGAGATAAGAATGTCTTATTGGTGAAAAGCCACGAAGGGCACCACTGATCAAATGATGACATTCCGTCTTGGCATGAACACAATCAAGATAGAAGTCAGGCTATAGACTGAAAGGTACAACATTGCTTCGTGAGATTCGAAAAATTTAGAAGGATCAAGCATTCAGTCCAAATGCATGTCATGTGTTATACCCCATTTTAACCAAGGTCAAATTAGTTTACAACATATTGGTGATTTCTAAATTAATTAATTTAAGAAGTCGCCACCTAACTATTAAAGGGTGAGTTAGGACACCTATAATTTTTAATTGACTTCATTTTAAGATCTTCTAACCAATTAGAGATTCTAAGGTAAATGTTCAATTAATCCTAAAGGAAAGGGATAAGACACCCTTTAAGATCCGTATTAAAACGGTTAACCGACCGGACATAAATTAATTTAAAAGAAATCTTATAAGATATAAAATAAGAGTTTATATAAGTATATAAAGAAGCTAGCATTTAAAGTGCATAACATTTAGGATTAGAAATAGACTTTTATTTAAAGACAACGAATTTGAAATAAGGAAAAAGCGCTAATTTATTTGAAATGGACCCACATATGCTTGAGTTTAAAAATAATTTTTGATGACAGTATGAATCACCAACAGTTGAATTAAACTTAATGCTGAAATGTAAAAATGTCTCCTTGCTAGGACTGTACTTTTAAAAGCATTTTTGTATCAAGAAAAAATACACTTAATCCCTCAAAAAATATAATATGAAAAAAGGTTAGTTCGCTTTTTTAAAGATGGAAATAATTGAATAAGAAGGCATAAAGGGGGGCTTTGCATTAGAAGAAATGTCACTTTTAATAAATCATTTTTTAGTTTGGAAAGTTTTCCACAAGTTCAAATACGTCGGTTTTTGATTCAAAAGAAATTTGTGAAGTAATATGACTAAAACAAAGTAATTTATTTTATATGAGCGCAAACTTATTTATATGATTAAAAGAATCTCATATCAACTATGTGTATTTCTAAGTATCTAAGGCCAAGAATAAGTAAATCCCCAAACTTGAAATAAACCCCAAAACACATACATAAACAATTAGTCACAAAGAGTTAAATAAGAGTAAATGACAAAAGGAGTAAGACGCATAGGCATTCCCCAAGCAATTCTTGCTTGTTTTTCTAGTTGTCGAACACGTTTAAAGAAGATTTAATTGGAGGATATTATGCAGGTATGGAGAGTCTTGCATCAAGACTCCATGTGTTGCTCCAAAGTGTTCATGCACACAAAAGATTAAAAAAATAGGAATTAGTACAAGTATATTAGTCCGTAAAAATAAATAAGACAAATCGAATATCAAATTTTCTTTTTCATTAGCATATTTTGTTGATCATGATATCGACTCAAACAGTAGCAAATAAAAATAGACAAATCCACATATATCCGTGTATATGAACAAACCTACATGGAATAATCTTACTTGGACCAAATAACACCCAATCACATAATATAAAATAAGAAAACAACTTTAATCAAACGAACTGTAATTTCCTAAGAATTAGAATCATGCTTATACGACTAACAAATTCGCAAACATAGAAGGAACCTTTAGGACTAATTATTTAACTTGGACATAAGCTCAAAATGACCTCTGAAGTAATATTTAGACTTGATAAATTTGACGAATAATTTCCATAACTTAACAGAGAAGTAGTCATAAGAGGCTCAAACAACCATTTTACAAATAGTTTTTGAGACTCAACAGAAGGAAATTCAATACAAGTTTTCATAGATATGAATTCTTATTATGAACAAGGTTTACAAAAGAAACTTCATTCTTGTCGAAAAATAAAACGTTTTACACAACTTCCAACGAATTATCTCAAAATAAGCTCAATTAAATAACAAGAAGCTGAAATCAGGGAGAACAACAGGACAATGAGGATTAAACAAAAGCATAAATTGATGGTTTAGTAAGAAAATAAAGAAATATAAACAGAGATTATAACATGCAAACCATCATTTACTAAAAAACAATTTTCAAGACAAGACTCTAAAACACTTAAACTAACCAACATATATAACATGTGATATTATTAAAAATGCATCATAAGAAAAAGAAAATCATTTCCAGAAACAAAAAAAAAAAAAAAAAGAAACCTAATACCTGATACAGACACCATCATATTTTATCAACTAACATAATATTAAACATAATGTCGGATTTGTTTACCTTCCATGGAGCAGTGAACTGGGGCGCTTTGAGGTTTCGGTTCCACAACTCCTTTACGACAATAAAACGAGATTTAAAGGTTGTATAAACTGAAATAGAAGGAGAAGAGCAGATGGGGATTTTCGAGGTTCAAGGTCAAAAAACTGTCCCCCTTTGCTGAAGATTAAAGGGTGTTTATATAGGTGAAAATAACTTTGATTTGAGCGGAATTTTAAGTCGTTTGAAATTTGAAATAGTTGCTTAGAGTCCATCCAAGAATGTGGCGAGAACCATTGAAAAAAACAGTGTTTCTTCACGTGATTTAACTGGAAATGGTAGAGCTTTGACTATACCTTTGATATAGACATTCTTGAAGCGTGAAAGGGGGAAAAAGGAAATAGAAACGCATCTGACAAATTCAGAATTTGCACGAAGTTAGGGAGGAAGCATCTGTCAATGGCGAAAGTGTTGGAAATTTCATCTGAAGAGGAAAGAGCAACGAGCTGCTCATCAACAAGTGAGAACCCTAGCTTCTAATGATATTGGGCTCACTGAATAGGGACTTTGGGCTGTTGAAATGTAGCGAAAATGGGCCATTCAGATGGGCTATATTTTGGACAAAATTGACACTAACAAAGGGCTGATTTTCTGATTAAAAAGACTCATTATTTGGGCTTATTTTGAGCGAATTTCCAAGACATTTTTCCTTCTCAAAATAATTTCTTTGGGCTTCCTTATTTTAGTAATTTGACCAAATATATACATATATTAACACACTAAATGCAACGATAAAATATTTGTAAAACTAATAATAACTAATGATAATCGTTGTAATTAGAACAAATAGCGATAACAATACTAACTACACTAAAATGATAATGAAATGAAATAAAAGTGATAGATAACGCAACTATAATAACGATATCGATAATAAGAGTAATATTTTTATATATATGAAAAAGTAGTGCTACAATATAATAAAAAATATAACAAAAATCTAAAAGTAGATTATTAATGACTAGGAAGTGCAAAGAAATAAATTAGAGAAGAGGTGAGACAAAATTGGGTGTCAACATCATGATTCATTAAAGTCGTCACGTACTTTCAGCTAAGCTTCTTTTCATTCCTTTTAAACACTTACTTATTCATTTCCTCCTTCTAAAGATATAACTTTTCTTTCATAACCCTTTCATTTGTGTCATTTGTACTTATGTTCAGTATTCTTTGAGTCTCATTCAGCATAAACTCGCGTCAAGTGAGAAAATAAAATTAAAGCCGCAAAATTGACTACGGTATTTTCAGTTGAATGTTGGGGGGCATGCACAACATTGACTAGGGCCGTGAACCAATCGAGACAAAAAAATATCAAAAATCGATATCGTGAGAAAAATCGATAAAGCAAGAGAGTTGCTTTGGAAAGGATGAACCGCACAACATGCACAAAATGATAATGGGTCAAAATGTTCATGAGAAGTGTTTCAAGGGAAGATAAAGATTGTCTCTAAGGTATCTTCAAGCTATTCACGCAATCATCAATATAATGAATCATCCAAACGAGAAAGATTCAAAGTCAAACTCCACAAGATATTCGAAGTCACAAATCAACATCATTTAGAAAAACTAACAAAACATTCTTTGTTTCAAAATAGGTACAAAGCAAAATCATGCAAGTAATTCGTGGGAGACAAACGCCACAACGGTTAGTTCTTGAATCCATGTCCTACAATATGCACCACAATAATAATAATAACAATAAAAAAAAATATTTTTCTTAATAAAATCTAGGGCATTTTATATTATTTTTATTTTTTGTTTGTTTCTTTTATGTTTGGAAAATGTACAAAAATAACAATAAAAAAATGATATTAAATAATAATAATATAAGTAATATATATATATATATATATAAAATACCTATTTTATTTTTCATGTCTTCAAAAGGCACAATAACCCCTAGTTGCATATAGGGCACGATAACTCTTATTTTATTTTTTCATGTATTCACAGGGCACACTAACCCCTGGTTGCATATAGGGCACAATAACCCTTATTTTATTTTTTCATATCTTCACAGGGCACAATAAACCCTAGTTGCATATAGGGCAGAATAACCCCTATTTTATCTTCATGTATTCACAAAGCACAATAACTCATGGTTGCATATAGGGTATAATAACCCCTATTTTATATTTCATGTCTTCACAGGGCACAATAACCCCTGGTTGCATATAGGGCACAATAACCCCTATTTTATTTTTTCATGTCTTCACAGGGCACAATAACCCATATTTTTTTTTATGTCTTCACAGGGCACAATAACCCCTATTTTATTTTTTCATGTCTTCACAGGGTACAATAACCCCTGGTTGCATTTAGGGCACAATAATTCCTATTTTATTTTCATATCTTCACAGGGCACAATAACCCCCTGGTTGCATTTTGGGCACAAATCTCCCTTTATTTTATTTTATATTTGTATTGGGTACAAAAGATAAAAATGTAGAATTTTTATGCCTAGTATAGATTTTTATAGCTTTCATCAATAACTCACAAAATTTTCCTAGTGCACATTGGGCAGAAAATTTTATTTCGATTTGTTTGTTTTGTTTTTATAGCGTGCAAGTTTCTACGTAGTACACAAATTTGAAGTTCAAGAATAAAGTCCTCATTTTGATTAGAGAAATGAAGAATGTTAGATGCTAATGACATTTAGAGTCACTTTCGACCCATGTAACAGCTCAACATATCATGAATCATCTTCTCAAGAGAACAAGCATTCAAGAATATCATGTGAAAGAGCATCAACAACTCAAGTCAAATCAATAAGTTTCAAGTCTTAAATTCAAATATCAAGATCAAAGTTCGGAATCGATGCACCTACCCAAAGAGAGTGAAGCGATAACCGAAGATTCAAAACGAAGACTCATGACTAGTGGAGTAGATAGGATCTTGTATCTTTCCTTTCTCTCCTATTTTGCCTTTTAATGTAATAGATGGAGCTATGAACCAGAACCTCACTCGACTACCTAACTTATTCTCCCGTCCCTTCATATATTTGAACTGCACCTGACTCCTTATCATTAACTTAGGATAGGTAGTTTGTCCAAAGTTAGGGCACAGTCAAACCTCTTCTCTTTTAGTTATTTTCACATTTTGGATAAATGTCTCAATAAAAAAAAATAGTCACATTGTTCATGTCTTTGCATGAAAACTCTTCATGTTTACAAGCAAAGAGGGGCATACTGTGAACACCTAATTTTTTACCAAACTTAAATTTTTTTTATACTATTTTTTTAATACTTAAATATTATTATAGGTTTGTATTTAAAATGAATTTTAAAAAAAATCTGAAAATTACAACAAAATATATGCTCTCTTTATGTTTAAATTTTAATAAATAAAGCTGATGAATTTAATGTTTTTTAATCCTTCAACTTTTACCAGCCTAAAATAATAATATATATATTATGAAAAAGAAAAAAAGAGTCCCAAAATTTTCAAATTACCTTGTCCTTTATCCTAATCACCCTCAAATTCCCCGTAACCTATTTTTCCTAAGAAGTCTCCTTTCATTCAATTTTTTTTTTATATTACACGATTTTTTTTTCCAATTTTTTCCCACCATCCACGTTTTCCTCTTCTTCTTTTTGGTTTGTTTTTTTTTTTTTTATTAATATTATATTATTACTTTTATTTTATTTTCTTCCTTTATTTCACCCTAAAATTCTCAACTAAATTTTAAACTAAATTCCCCACTCATTTACGTTCCTTTTAATTAGCACCAGACTCACACCCAAAACTTTTATAAAAACACACGCTCAGTAAAGAGAAAAACACACACAGATACACAGAAGAAAAAAAAACGATAGCAAAAGCAAAGAGAAGAAAAGTGAGTTTTCTTTTGTGAATTAAGTCTAGAGTTTGAGGTTTTGTTCGTGGTTCCAAGTCCGTGAATCTTAAAGTTAGCCTTGCTAAACTTTGGAAATCAGTAGATTTATGTGTTACTCTTCATTGTTTAGTCAAAAACAATTTGAAGGTGCGTTCTTGCCATAGTTTATTTTAGTTTATTTTATTTGAAAAACAAAGTTTATGTAAACTATATGTTTGATCTTTTTTTTAGAATCATCAAAAGACATGTATCCCATGAATTTCTCAATTTTTCTTGAACAATGTTCCCTTTTTTTTTTACATTAGCCTCATGTTATTTTTTTCGTAATTTAAGAAGACATAAGCATATTTTATTTTCGATAACTAGATGACAATCCCATGTATTTAATCGCGTGCTCATTGTTTAATTGCTTAGATAATCGATTATTAATCGAAGTTATTAGGAGATAATATATTAGGTTCTCAAGAATTAATTGAGTCATCTTGTGACCTTTTAGATAGAATTAAAAGTTTTAGGATCACATTTCATGAAAAGAGCGAGAGAGCATATGAATTCAAGAATTCAACTTGAGAAAGAAAAAAAAAATAATGATAAAAAAGAGAGAGATAAAAGACGAGAGAAGCAGAAGAAGAAAAGAAGAGATTAACGTAATAATAATTAAAAAAAAATCAAGGGAAGTTAAAAAAAAAAGAAAATCATGAAAAATTAATTATAAGAGAAAAAAGTAATAAATAAATAAATATAAATAAATAAAGAAACAGAATATTAATAAAAAAAAATAAAATAAAAAATAAGAAAAAGATAAGAAGAAAGAAACAGAATGCTTTAAAAATATAATGTAAAAAAATAATAAAATAAGAAGAGAGAAACAGAAATAAGAAAAAACAATAAAAAAATATTGAAGTAATAAAGGAAAGGGTAAATCACATAAATATGCTATATTAAAAAAAATATTTACCATCTATGACAATATAACTTTTTTAACTTAATATAACAATTTTTTGGATTTGGAATTGAAAATGTTGTACGGTTTATCTTCGCTTCACTTCCTCCTCTTCTCTTTTTATTCTTCTTCTTCTTCTTCTTTGTCTCTTTCTCCGTCATTTTTCTTCTTCTTTCTCTTCTTCTTCTTTTTATTCTTTTTCTTCTTCTTTAAAATTTTCATTTAATTAACTATCCTCAAATTAATATTTGTTCATATTTCACTATCTTTACTCAAGAACATGACGAGAAGAGGAACAGAAAGACTACAAATTTGTATAGAAATATGTTCTGAAACAGAAATTTTAAATCTCTAAAATTATAGGAGCAAGAGTTCACCGTTGATAGTTATTATAAAGCTTCAAATTTTGGATTCATTAGTTGAATTTTACGAATTTGTGATTAGTTTGGATAGGTTGTTCCTACAAATAATTGAAAATGACGTTTGTAGTTTATATCTCAATTTTAAGAGGGTTTGGTTAAGTTTATAATTGGTAACACACTTATACTACATTTATAATACATGCACAACATATTTTTAATACATATTGCAAATATCACTCATGTTCTTAGTGATACAAACCAAAAAAATCTATAAGACACATATAATACATGTTTTATTCAAGAATAATACAAGTTTAATTCAGTTTATCTCGTCTTTCGTTAGTTACGTTTTTCATTTATTCTTAATTTCTCTTCTAATTCAACTTTAATACTGTGTAATACACTTTTAATGCAAATTTAAATCATTTTGTAGTTTATTATCTGTTACTATTAGATTACTTGTTTAATTCATTATTGATATAAGTTTAATTCACTTTATAGATCATTGTATGGTCTTTCATTGGTTACATTTTTTATTATGCTTAATTCTCTCTTCTAATTCAACTTTAATATTTGTGTAATACACTTTTAATACAAGTTAATTCATTTTTTAGTTTATTGGTTAATTTGTTATGATTGAATTACTTGTTTAATTCATTATTGATACAAGTTTTATTCAGTTTACAGATCACAAAATGCTCTTTCATATGCTATATTTTGCATTCATGTTTAATTCGTTTCTAATTCAACTTTAATATGTGTAATACATTTTTAATTCAAGTTTAATTCATTCGGCAGTTTATTATGTTTCTTCATTTATTACGATCAGATTACTTGTCTAATTCATTATTGATATAAATTTTATTCAGTCTACGAATCATTGACTGCTCTTTTGTTTGCTATATTTTGCATTAATATTTATTTCTCTTCTAATTCAATTTTAATTCAAATTTAATTCAAGTTTAATTCATTTTGTAGTTTATTGGTGATGCGTAGAAATAAAACATGACTAATCTGGTCATGCTGATTTACTTCAATTTATAAGACATGTATAATATATGTTTATTCATTAACAATATATTTATAATACATTTTGCAGACTTCACTCTCTTCTTAGTGATTCCAATCAAATGATTTATAATACACTTATAATACATTTTTAATGCATGTTGCAGATATCATTCCAATTTAGTACAATCTTTAAAAACAACATACGTAGTAACTTTTAGGGGCTAATTTTTTTATAAGAGCTACATATTCGTTAATGTTTATTTTGATTCATATCATTTCTTGTACCACATTAAATATTGAAGGATCAACAACTTAAATACCAATTATAGTGGTTGACAACATAATTTCCAGGGACAGATAGAGGAAGAATGAGCTCAAGATTTTCTTCTCCCTTTAGAGACATAACGAATTGAATTTGTGGTTCAAGATTGTGGATCTTTCAATTGTAGCTTTAAAATATTGATACCTTGCACAAAAAATAAAAATGGAGAAAGAGGAGAGAGAGAAAAAGGAGAAAGAGGCGAGAGAGAAACATAAATCAAATAAATACATAATATTATTATATATTACTATAAATGGTAATAATTAAAGAGTATACTTAAAATAAGTAATTATTTTTTAAAAGGAATTCACCCAAGTAATTAATCCTAAAGGAAACGTGTAGAACTGGAAAAACAAGTTTCTTTATAATTTCCTTTTTTAAAAGTAATCTTAAATCCCATAAAATTTTCTCTCTTATTTTAAATCCAACTCAAACAAAAATAATCCTAAAATTACCCAAACTTCAAAAATCTACTCCTACTTCAATCATAATTCCTAACAATTAGATACCTATCTATATTCTATCCATAATAATAATAAAAAAATATACAAATACATGTGAAAAAAAAAAGAAAAAGAAATTACAGACATTTCAAGATTCAAATTTTTAAGTGTCCATCTTTTAACTTTACTTTATTTTATTTGAATAAATTTATGTGCATATACATATTTTTATAATGGACATACATTAATAAAATCAATCAATTTTAAATATGATTATAATAAATCAAAGAAGGGTGGTAATATGCATTTTTATAAAGTCATAATAATAATATATCAAAAAAAAAAATCCAAAAATTAAGTCAAGCCATACTAAAGTCAATAAAGCGACCGTGTTAGAACCACGAGACTCGAGAGGTGCCTAATACCTTTCACTCAGTAAACAGAATCCTTACCTAAATATTTGGTTCGCAGACCAATAAAATAAAGAGTTAAATTTTCTTTTGATTAGAGATTTAAATAAGGTGACTTGGAATATCGAAACTCAATTCTAAGTGGTGACTCTAAATTATAAAATAATCTTTTTTCAAAATGTCACTTTAATTAGGAAAACTCTTTTTTTCTTTCAAAACAACATTTCATTTTGAGGAAAAAATAGAGGTGTGACAGATGGCGACTCTGCTGGGGAATAACCAGAATTCGAGCTTTACTATATTGACTTTTACTTGATTTTATTATTTTAGTTTTTGGATATATTGTGGCCTAGTATGCTACTTTCTTTCTCATTTATCGCTTTTATATTGTTACATTGTGTTAAATTGTCTTCTCTTACTCAACCACTCTGAGTCTCTAGTAACACTTAATACACATTCATAGGAATGCAATTATGTATCCTACTTCTATTGAGATAAAACTGGAGTGTCTGGACACATAGTGAAGGATTTTTAGTCACACATGTTAGATGGGGTTGGATCAGCAATGAAGTCAGAAAAGCGCTGTTATCGATAAGTTACCCCTCCCTGGCTCAAATTGTCCACTCGGATAAGCTAGTCTAGATACCTATCTTATTCATATTTGAACCTAGTAAAACTAGAACATAGACATGACTACTCCTAGTAGGCTCTGCTTATTTGCATTATTATTTGCATTTCACTTAGTGGAACTCGACACAAGGTTGGGTCTATCTAAGATAGTAGTCCCTCTTTTTGACCAACATGTGCAATCTATGTGCAATTTATATTATTATTTGAAAAATATTTTTCTGCAATTTTATAGTGACTGGTGAAACAAAGAAAAAATGTGTTGACATTCAATTTTTACATTAAAAAAACTAGAGGAAAACACAAAAATAAAAATATTTTTATTTAAGAAGTTCTCAGCATTCCTTAAAAATGAAGATTAAAAAGACTTTTCACTTCTTACTAAAAAAAGAGTTTCTTTTCTAGTTCTTAAAAAGAAAATTCAAAATTGTAACATCTTGCAATTTGAAATAGCTAGAAAGAAACTAAGAACTTGAAATAATCATTTTTTGAAATAGTGACAAATCTGGAAATTTGTTCAAGTTAGGAAAAATGAGTTTTTGGTCAACTTCAAACGGCCATAACTCCTAGCTCAGGATGAGTTAGGTGTACTTCTAGATATAGTTGGAAAACTCTTGGAATGATCTTTCCAACGCCGCCGAGTTTGCGCAATTCCGAGTTCATATGCGTAAGTTAGGCCCTTTGGAAGTTGAGCTATTGGAATAATGAAAGTCTAATCCGGATTTTGGAAGGGTAATTTAGTCTTTTCCTTACCTAATTATTCTAATTCATTTTTAGGAGATTAATTGGGGTAAAACCAGATTTTGATCAGTTTAGTAAAGTTAGAGTTCACGCTAGGGCTTGGAGAAAAGAGAAAAGAGGAGAAAGGAGAAGAAGAAGCAAGATTCGTCGACTTCGTCAAGGATAGCTTATGGATTTCATCGGGGGTGATCCCTACAAAGTATGTGAGATCACATAGCATTGAGTTAGTTCGCCCACTCGCCAACCATGATTCAATTCAGCGAATTTAAATCTTTGAAAGTTTAGAAATTGAGTTCTTGATGAACATTGTTGAAAGTTTCGTTGAATTCTTGTGGGTTGTGTTGTTGATGTTTCTTGATGATTTGATTCATGTTTCTTGGTGTAATTTTGAGTTGAATCTAATGTATATTGAGGGTATTAATGATTCTAAGTGTTTGGGGAAAGAACCATTGAAGTTTAGAGGGTTTAGAGGTGAACAATGAGTAAGAAAAGTTGTCAAACACCTTCACGCCAACCAGCGCCCCCCAAAAGGGTCTATGAAGTTTACCCCTTGGGGCGATACGCCAGCCAGAGCGCCCCAACATGTTCTCTAAAGTTTGAGGGTTGGCACCCCGCGCCTCTCAGAGCACCAGGGACGCTAGTTCTCCCCATTTGTTCCCCACCTTTTAGTACTTGTTCCTTAGCAATGTACCTATGTTTTCTAGTTGATTCTAACACCCTAAGGTACATCTAAACATCATAAAATCATCTATAAACATGAGATCATGAACCTTGAATCCATAATCCAATTCAAGGAAAGTTAGGATCAAAGTCAAGAAGTTAAGAATCAAGTCAAACAAAGTTTTTAAAAGTTTTTTGAAGTCTTTAACAAACGTTTTAACCTTGTTTTAAGACTTAAGTTTCAAGTTAAACAAAGAGTAAAGAGTTGAGTTCATTTCTCAAAAAAATTATAAGGGAACTAAATATTCCCAAAGAGTTTATAAATGTTTTCACATTTGAGTAAGAAAAGGGAACATCGATTCCAAGAGAGCTTTTAAGCTAAGTTTTGAGTAATTATCTCAAACCAAAGAAAGAAGTTTATTTTTAAAACATATGAGCTAAGTATATTTTTGGGAGTAGTGTTGAGCACCGATATGGAGATGCGAGTTCATATTAATTTAAGTCTCCATAAACCATGTAGCCATCATGGGTATTAATGGGTCATACTTTTTAGATGATCACATAAGTTAAGCTAGTGGATCCACTAAGTTAAGTAGTATCTATATGACGACAAAGTATAGGACCGTTCTGGCAGCGTGTCAAAAGACGTTGTATCACCACTTAGGCTCATAGTGGTGGTTGTCGGTTAGAGAAACTCCCACCTAAACTATATTACTTTGTATATGAGTAAAGTTGAGTTTGTTATTATATTTTCTTTAATGAACCAAGTTGCTTTTACTGTTTTATAAGCCTTATATACTGCATGTGCTTTATTTCTTTATATTTGAGTTAAGTTATTCAGAAGTTGAGAAGAGCCAAGGTAAGTGTTTACTTTAGATTCCTTTCAAGCATATATCTTGTTTAGCATTCCAACTCGCATACTCATACATTCAATGTACTGATGCCAGTTGGCCTGAATCTTATTATGATACAGACGCAGGCGCAGGTAACCAGGATCAGCATCAAGCGTCTCATTGATCCAGCTTGAGCATTCAGAGTCTGTTGGTAAGCCTCCTTGCATTTCGGAGGACTCCTTTATTTTCTTTCTAGTCCTTCAGATGTTAGGATGATCGGGGGTCCTGTCCCGATGTCTCTCTTTGTTTTAGAGGCTTCATAGACAGTTAGTAGTCAGATGTCTTTACATTATCATTTCATATGTTGAGACTTGAGTTTCCATTTTAGCCAAGTTGAATGTTGACTATTAGACATTCTGAGTTATTTCACTAAAGTTATTTGAGTAAGTTCATTTGATCATAACAAAATGTTTAGAGTCTTCCGCTGAGTCAGTAAGCCAAGCCAAGGGTTCGCTTGAGGCCAGCAATGGTCTTCGAGTGTCGGCCACGTCCAAGGAGTAGGCTCGGGGTGTGACAAAAATATTTGGTTTCATAATAATTTGAAAAATATTTGTCTAGACAATTTTTCATAACACAAAAAAGAAAATTAACTGTCCAATCTGGATGAACTACGCACACCTGATCCTCAACTCAATGAGATACATAGGCAACCCTCTTCAGATTCGGTGATCCTTATTCAAAAAATACATAATCTATTAAATGAATAAATGTTTTGGTCTTTATTCAAAACCTTGAATAACAAAAGTTTTTTTTCTTATCTCAAAATCTAAAAAGATAAAAAAATAAATAGCTTAGTTTATTTCATTTAATTTTGAACTACGTTTGACCTGATTCTTGCTTTGACAAGATACGTAGGCAGCCTTATATTGAGGTTCGGTCCAACTAAGAAAAAATCTAAAAAATCCTCGTTGCAAAAACTGGGCAACCAAAAGAAAAGGAGAGATAGCAAAGTTTTGGGTTTTTTTTTAATTTAGAAATTTTTTTGACTTGGTTGGTACTAACATACTTAGCTGTGTGCATATGAAAAAATAATAAAGTGTTAAACTATTTGGCAAGACAGACCAACTTTGTTGTGACCTATAGTCTTCTTTTGGTAGCTCTTGATATATTTATGTAATACTTGAGAAACAATTTTTCTTAAAGCTAAAACAAATTCGAACTCATGTTTCATCTGCATTGTGTGGTGAGTTTTATATATAAAATTCAATGACACGACTTTGTTGATCTAGAACTTGACCCGAATGTTGGTTGAAGCAAAATTTTAAGCAAAATCTAATTTGGGAAAGGATTATAGGCTTTCTTTGATCCGATTGTGCCTTTCAAGCTTACTGATTGACATGTTATCCATAGAACTCCCATTTCGAGCCTGAAACACTTTTATTTGAATAACTGTATTTTAGCATATATCCTTTTGAGCGTATAAATGTACTATTCCTTGGTCCCACCTCCCTAAGCGCACTATCAATTAGCTACACAACGCCAAAGACCTAAGTTGGGTAACAAATTGAGGCCAAATATGTGAAAGTTCAAAAAAATGACAAAGAGATGCTAGAATAAAAAAAATGGAAAAAATCTCCAACGAAAATGAGAGAAAATAATAAAAAGAAGAAGAAGAAAATAAATGAGGAGAAGCTTCCAAGAAAACAAAGGTCAAAATGCAAAAAACGAAAAAAATTATTGAGAGCATTTCACAAATATTTAGGAAGAAATAGTCATTTTATCCCAAATGAATATCCTACCTTTTCCTAAGCCTACATTATAAGCCAATGACAAGTCCTATTTGATCTCATATTTTGTGTTTTCACATTAGTGGATACTTACATGAGGGTCAAGCATATGATATCTCAATCTCATGCATTGAACATCTTTTTGAGTGTGAGTGACTTCTAAAATGTCCTAAGATCAGAACACTTCTATTATGTGTGAACTAGGACTTCATTTGTTGTGAGGGCACTTGAAACATGAGGATATGAATAATTCTAATCCCTTAATTTATGCAAGTCGAACTGATCTTGTAAATACTTAAGCATGTTTGAGATACCATTTAAAACTATATGTATTACTCAAAATTAACCTCAATTTTTTCTGAAAGTAGTTGAAGGTGATTCATATGCATCATACTAATTGTTGGTACCAACTAAAGTCAAGACATATTCAAACATGAACCGATTCCTTTCCCAAAAGTTTTTTTTTTAAAAAAAAAACTCAAGAAACAGAAAAATAATTCTTGATTTATATGACCTGATTCTTGCCATACAAGATACATAGGACTGCCTACAATGGGCTCGGTCTCACAAAATATAATTTTATATCCTTGAAGGATGAAATTGGATCATTTGAAAAAAAAAAAATCAAAAAAATGATAAATCAAAAAGAGTTTCAAAGTTCCTCAATTTAAAAACTGGGGAATATTTTTATTTAATTTGTTAAAAAAAAATCACTCTCATTCCTAGGGAATAAGCACTCAAGTTGCATTTTAACCTTAGGGAACAAACACCCTATCATCTTTCATTTCTAGAGAACAAGCACTCTAGTTGTGTTTTGACCTTAGGGAACAAACAATCTAAAGGAATTCTAGGGAATAAACACCTTATCATCTTTCATTTCTAGGGAACAAACTCTCTAATTGCATATTGTCTTGCATTTTTCTTTTGGTACATATATTTCTCATTCATGCTAATAACTCATAAGAAATATTTTCTGATGCAAACTGGGCTAAAAATATAAAATGTTGTGATGATTCCAAATGATGATTCTATTTAGTAACATATTCTTGAGTAATGAGATTTAGATTAGCGAGACCCTCCTAGACAATAGGGTTAGGAGGACCCTCATATACAATGAGATTTAGTGTAGCAGGATCCTCCTGGACAATGGGAATTAGTATAGCATGACCCTCCTGGACAATGGGATGTAGCAGGGCCATCCTGGACAATGAAAATTAGTATAGCAGGACCCTCCTGGATAATGAGATTTAGTGTAGCAGGACCTTCATGGACAATGGGAATTAGTGTAGCAGGACCCTCAAAGACAATGGAATTTATATTAGCAGGACCCTCCTCATGATGGGACTAGCAGTACCCTCCTCATAATGGGATTAGAAGGACCCTCCTCATAATGGGACTAGTAGGACCCTCCTGGACAATGGGATTAGCAGGACCCTACTACATAATGGGATTAGTAGGACCCTCCTACACAATGGGATTTAGTTTAGCTGGACCCTTCTACATAATGAGATTTAGATTAGCAGGACCCTCCTACATAGTGGGTTTAGCAGGACCCTCCTACATAATGGGATTTAGTTTAGCAGGACCCTCCTACATAATGGGATTAGTAGGACCTCCAATATAATGAAATTTAGATTAGCAGAACCCTCTTACATAATGGATTAGCAGGACCCTCCTACATAATGAGATTTAGATTAGCATGACCCTCCTACATAATGGGATTTAGATTAGCAGGGCCCTCCTACATAATGAGATTTAGATTAGCAGGACCCTCCTACATAATGAGATTAGCAGGACCCTCCTACATAATGAGATTTAGATTAGTAGGACCCTCCTACATAATGAGATTTAGTTATTTTCTCTTAGGATAAACACTTTCTAGTCTGAGACCGTTATTTTATTTTCTCCTAGGATAAACACTTCATAGTCTGGGACCTTTATTTTTTAGTTTCTCCTAGGATAAACACTTCCTAGTATGAGACATTTATGTTTTATTTTCTCCTAGGATAAACACTTCCTAGTCTGAGACCTTTATTTTTTTATTTTTTCCTAGGATAAACGCTTCCTAGTCTTAGTTTATTTTTTAAAAAAATTCACATTTGCTAATAACTCACAAATTTTTTCCAGTGAAAACTAGGGCAGATTTTTTGTTTATTTCTTTTGTTTGTGATGGTTTTCAGGTTTCTTCAAGTGAAACATGGATTTGAAATTCAAGAACAAAGTTTCAACTCTTTTCAGAATGATTAATCCCATAATAGCCAGAATCAGCTTCTTCAATGCATGTAGTAGCCTGACATCCTGCCATCTATTTCTATTCAGCTTCTAATCAAGAAAACACGCAGTCATTCAAGAGCATAATCAAATTGTCATTTTGAAGAGTGTCAAATACTCAATCTAAGTGGCAAGTTAAGCATCAAATTCTATTCAAAATCAAGATACTCACCAAAATCAAGGTGATATCTCAAATTCAAGACTCAAGAGAAGTTGCATAGATAGGAGCTTTTACTTTTATTTTCTTTTGACTATTAGCTTTCATTTTTTTTATGTAAGGATAAAAGCCGCGACCTGGAGCCTCGATAAAACCTCACTTAATTTCCAACTCATCACCTCATCTCCTTGAACTACACATGACCTGATTCTCTTATAACCCGGGATATGTAGGATGTCCAAAACTAAGACTCGGTCACACAAAATTTCCTTCAAATACAAGTCCGGTCAAAATTTGTCACGTTATCTACTTCTTTGTCTAAAAACTCTTCGTGTTTCCAGTCAAAGAGGGGTAAACTGTAGACACGTAATTTTTTACCGAACTTAAGTTTTACACCATTTTTAGAACTTAAATATTTTATAAAAAATTTAAATTAAATATTTTGACTTTTACCTTATTTTATTAACTTTATTTTAAAGGATTTGAAACAACAAAAAACATAATCATATTTTTGGGTAAGTTTTATTATTATTTTTTCTTTTTAATTGTTTAAAAAAGAAATGCGAAGTTACAAAAAATATTTATTTTCTTTTAATTTAGATTTAATAAATAAACTAATGTTTCTTAATTATATTTTTTAATTAGTCTTTTAGTATTTTTTATTAGTTCAAAACAATTAATATTTTATTATAATTTTATATATATTTAATTTATAAAAAAATACTGATTATATTTACCCCACTACTCATACCCATCTCCCATTACCCTCACTCACCACACCCTCACACTACCACCCCACACTCCCTCACACATACATATCTGCACAAAAAACTACACACAAAAAACGGACACAAAAGCAAAGGAAAAGATCAGAAATAACACAACACACCCACACGAGAAACAATGAGCAAACAAGAAAAAAAAACACTACAAAAACACACACATGTACACAAAACCCATTTTTCATCCCAGACGGATATTAATACACACACAACACATTCACACTTGATAGAAAATAAAAAAAATAATATCCTTACATTTTACTCTGTTTTTTTACTCACCAAAGGCCACCTTACACATTGGAGGAAAAAGAGTTGAGTTTGAGGTTTGCTTCGTGGTTCTGAATTCCTAATTTTATTAGGATCGTCTTCTTTTCGTGAATTGATTTTAGTGAGGTAATATTTAATTTTTATTGTATGATTTATTTTTCATGATTATATAACACGTGATTTCCAATGTTAAAGAAGTCATTCAAATTTTATGTGTGTTTAACTTTGACACTATAATATTGAAATATATTTGAATATTTATATAATTAAATTTAGAGTAAAATATGGTATCATATAGTTGTTTTTGCTTGATTAGGATCCAATATTTTTCCTTTATTTGTTGTACCTTGTTATGCCAAGATATGACTCAGGAATTACTATGAATTAAATTGCTTAATTAATATAGATTTGTGTTATTCGTGTCAGCATAATTTTTAAAATAGATTAAGTAAACCATCATTCATTAGTAAAATACATTTCTTGATACAATTTATTTTATGTCATCTAAAGCATTTAAGGTTCTTGGCATTCTATATAACATGGATCTAATGCTAGTTTCAAAATATTGTAAAAAGAAATAATTTTTTTTTTCGAAAATAGGGACTTTGGGGTGCTGTATTATTTTGAGGTTGCTAATTATTATTTTTAGATGGTTGTAACATAATTATAGGCAATATTAAGAGTTGCCAAATATTTAAAAAGTACAAGCATAATTAAATTTTGTCTCAATTAAGAATGTGGTTACACATCTTTTTGAGGTACGTACAAGAAATTTAAGGATGCGATGACACACCTTTGCTATATTATTTTAATAATCAACTTTCTTTAGTTAAATTAAAGAAGTGTGAAGAAAGACTTTTAGGTATAATGTACTCGAGATAAGAAAGCAGTTATGCTTCTAAGCTATTGTATGTCAAAATCGAGAATGCAGTTATGCATCTGGTTTAAGATTTAAAAATTCAACAATATAAAATATAAGCAAACCATGGTCTGTACACACAGTTTATCCAAAAATATATTAAGATAAATATAAGTCGATAAAAGAGACCGTGCTAGAACCACGGGACTCGAGGGATGCCTAATACCTTCCTCTCGGTCAATAGAAATCCTTACCCGAATTTCTAGTTCGCAAACCATCTAAAGAGTCATTTCCTTTTGATTAGGGATTAAACAAAAATGTGACTTGGAACACAATAACTAAATTCCAAGTGGCGACTCTGAAAAATAAAAATAATCTCTAATCAATACCGTCACTTAAATTGGGAAAACCCTTCTTCCGTCGCAAAAAGGGGTGTGACATCTCAATTTTTTTATATTAAATATATATATACAAAAATTATAATAATAAAAATATTAATTAATTATTTTGAATTTATAAAATATAAGAAAAGTCAAATAGCTAGCCTAAAAAATATAATTAAGAAATACTAGCAGGTTTATTAAAATTTAAATCAAAAGAAAACATATATTTTTTGTAGTTTTCAAATCTTTTAAAATAAACTTACAAAAATACGATGAAAAAATAAAATATTTAATGTAGACCTAGAAGAAATATTTAAGGAATAAAAATGGTCTAAAACCTTATGTTCGGTCAAAAATTACGTGTCTACAGTTTGCCCCACTTTGACTGGAAACACGAAGAGTTTTCAGACAAAGACGTAGACAATGCGACAAGTTTTGATTGGACTCTTATTTGAAAGAAAATAAATCTACGATCGAGTCCTTGTTTCGGACATCCTACACACCACGGGTTATAAGGGAATCAGGTCACGTGTAGTTCAAGGAGATGAGGTGATGCATTGGGAGTTAGGTAAGGTTCCATCGAGGTCCCAGGTCGCGACTCTTATCCTTACATAAAAAAAAAAAGTTTATAGTCAAAAGGAAATTAAAAGTACAAGCTCCTATCTATGCAGCTTCTCCTGAGTCTTCACTTCAGTCTTGAATTTGAGATATCATCTTGATGTTGAATGGAATTTGATGCTTAATCTGCCACTTAGAGTGAGTTTTTGGCACTCTTCAAAATGACAATTAGAAAAAATGTTCTTGAATGCCCACTTGTTTTGTTGATCAATAGCTAAATAGAAGCAGGTGTCAGGACGTCAGGTTGCTACATGCAATTAAGAAGCTGATTCTAGCTATCATGGAGATTGATCATTCTAAAAAGAGTTGAAACTTTGTTCTTGAATTTCAAATCCATGTTTCGCTTGAAGAAACCTGAAACCACACAAACAAAAGAAATAAACAAAAATTTTGCCCCAGTACTCACTGGAAAATTTTTGTGAGTTATTAGCAAATGTGAATTTAGAAAAAAAAAACTTAGACTAGGAAGTCTTATCCTAGGAGAAAATAAAATATAAAAGTCTCAGACTAGGAAGTGTTTATCCTAGGAGAAGACAAAAATAACGTCTCAGACTAAGAAGTATTTATCCTAGGAGAAAATAAAAAATAACGATCTCAGACTAGGAAGTGCTTATCCTAGGAGAAAAATAAAAAATAACAGTCTCAGACTAGGTAGTGCTTATGCTAGGAGAAAATAAGAAACAAATGTCTCAGACTAGGAAGTGTTTATCCTAGGAGAAAATAAAATATAAAAGTTTCAGACTAGGAAGTGTTTATCCTGGGAGAAAACAAATAGATACACAACGCCAAAGACCTAAGTTGGGTACCAAAGTTAAAAGACCAAATATGTGAAAGCTCAAAAAAAAAAAAAAAATGACAAAGAAAAGCTACAATAAAAAAAAAAGAGAAAATCTCCAACAAAAAGGAGTGAAAATGAGAAAAAAAAATGAGGAGAAGCTTTCAAGAAAACAAAGGTCAAATGCGAAAAAAATATTGAGAGCATTGTGCAAATTTTAAGGGGGAAATATGCACTTTATCCCAAATGAATATCCAACCTTTTCCTAAGCCTACATTACAAGCCAATGACAAGTCCTATTTGATCTCATTTTTTGTGTTCTTACATTAGTGGATTCTTACATGAGGGCCAAACATATGGTATATCTATCTCAGACATTGAACATCTTTCTGAGTGTGACTGACCTCTAAAACTTCCTAAGATCAAAACACTTCTATTGTGTGAAGTAGGACTTCATTTGTTGTTAGGGCACATGAAACATGAGTATATGAATAATTTTAACCCCTTAATTTATGCAAGATGAACTAATCTTGTAAATACTAAGTATGTTTGAGATACAATTTGAAACTATAGAGATTACTCAAAGTTGACCTCATATTTGTTTGAAAATAGTTGAATAGGGTTCATATGCATAATACTAATTGTTGGTACCAACTTAAGTCAAGACATTATAAAAAATGAACCGAGTCTTTTCCCAAAAGACATCTTTTAAAAAAATTCAAGAAAAAATAATTTTTGATTTATATGAACTATGTTTGACCTGATTCTTGCTATACAAGATACGTAGGCTGTAACACCCCGACTTTTCAAAACGTCTAAATTAACTCGTATCTTCGTGGAAAGACAAGGAGGGTGAGTAATAAATTAAAAATGATGTGGTATGTCATATTTTAAGTGTTCAAGGGTTGTATCTCAAGTTTTGAAGTTAAGTAAGTGGCAAAATAAAAGTTGGCGAAAGTTATCGTAAGTTCTTTTTTAAAGATTTCTCTAAAATTTGGGTAAGATGTCTTGGATGCTTTCTCCCAATATATAAAGAGTTAGAAGGCCTATTATCCATTAAATCAAAGGCCTACGAGTCTAGTTTGCAACGCACAAAACCCCGTATCAAACCGACATCAGAGTAAAAAAGTTATGAGGGTTTTGCTGGGGACTGCCAGGGAAGAGTCCGGGTCGGGTAAAAAATATGGTATGTCGGCTTATTTAACGTTTTAAGTCATGAAAACATTTCATTTCAGTTCCAAACCAGAGAGAAAACTTAAGAGAGGGTTCCTATGGAGTTCTAGCATGATGAAGTTTAGTTTTTGACGATTTCTACCATTAAACATTGCCCCTGTGCCTAGAAACGTAATCCCTACACGTGACAATTGTTTTTCCCTTCTATTAGTTGCATTTGGAGTTGGTTTTTGAAGATATAAATTTTTAGTTATTGGTGTTTCTTCAAGGTTTACACTTGGTTAACTAAGGTAATCATCTCGGAACCCTTTTATGATTGTTTTTATAAATTTCTATGGACGTTTTGACAAGTTGGGGCAATATGGCAAATTTGCCAATTTAAGATTAATTATGAATTGTTTATAGGTGCGTACCAGCTGTGTATATATAGTGTTTGCGAAGCTTAGGATATAAGGAAAAACTTTCGTGAAGGAACTACGGTCTTTCGAGCGTTCATTGGAAAGGTATGTTAAGGTTATTCCCTACTTACAACATGTTTCCTTAAAGCTTAGGAGAAATGTAAGTGGGTTGTTATCCTTGTTACACTTTTAGCCATTATTGTTGATTTTTGGCTGCTTGAGTTGATAGAATCCTCCCTTGTCGGGATTCTTATTCAGTTAGTAGCGTCCCTATGTTGGACACGACTTAGAGGCTATTTGTATAGGTTGCTTATAACTAAATTGCTCGCTTTTAGTGATTGGATTGTTACTGTTTCCCTTGCGGCTATTGTGGTTAGCTGCAGGAATGTGATTTATTCCTAGAAGGGCTATGTTCTGCCTACAGGGCTATATGGATGCCTAAAAGGGCTATGAGTTGCCTACGGGGCTATATTGATGCCTAGAAGGGCTATGAGTTGCCTACAGGGCTATATTGACGCCTAAGAAGGCTGTGTGCTTCCTATAAGACCATGTTGTTGCCTAAGAGGGCTATGAGTTGTCTATAAGCTATGTTGATGCCTAAGAGAGCTATGCGCTGCCTACGGGGCTATATTAATGCCTAAGAGGGCTATGTGACTTCCTACTGGGCTAGGGGACTACCGATAGGGGTATATAGGCTGATTGACACCTTTCGAGCTTATGAGGGCCTGAGTAGGTGGTCTTGTGTGCTGTTTGTACCTACCGAGCTTATGGGGGTTTGGTTAGGTTGTTGTTTTATTAGTTTTGATAAGTTTAGATTTAGGAGCAGGTCAGTACACTTATCTTATCCTTGATTTATTTATCAGATTATTACAGTATATCAGGATACCTCCTCATAGTCTATTGCCTTTCATACTCTGGACATTATTTTGTACTGACGCCCTATTGCCTTGGGGGCGCTGCATTCATGCATGCAGGTCCTGACAGACGACCGAGTAGACCTCCTCAGCAGCAGGATTGACTTTTATCCGGTTGGGTAGCCCCTTTCCTCTGGAGCTGCCAGAGTTGGGAGGTTTGTTACCTTTTGTTGTATATATCTTTATGGGTAGGCTGGGGCCCTGTCTCGCTAATCTTTACTACTCTTAGAGGCTTGTAGACTAGTGTGTGGGGTGTATAGCTATGTTATGGCCATACTGGCCTATGTTGTTGGTTTGCTGAAGCTTGTGAGCTGTTTGATGTATTGTATTGATATATACCTGCGTTTAGTTTTGGTATAGATACCATGGTGGCCTCGATGGCCGAATCAGGACTTCTATGCTAGTTGGATATTTATTTATATGATCTCTTGGGAGTAGCTGTTTCTTTTATAGATCAGTTGACAGGGGCCTTGCCGGTCGAGGGCTTACTTTTAAGCCGAGATATACTTGTTTGTTTTCTTGATTGTGTGTGGCTGCCATGCGCTAGTAGGAAATGGTTCAGCAGGATCGGCTCGGGCCTGAGTTTTGGCATTAGGAGCCAGTTGCCCCCCGAGTTTGGGGCGTGACATAAGAAGTCCTACAATAGGCTCAGTCTCACATAATAAAATTTTATATCCCTGAAGGAATGAAATTGGATCATATATTTTATTTTTTTTAAAAAAAATTTATCAAAAAAATGATAAATTAAAAAGAGTTTCAAAGTTCCTTAATTTAAGAACTGGGGCATATTTTTATTTGTTAAAAAAATCTTTTATTTCTAGGGAACAAACACCCCAATTGTATCGATGTCTTGCACTTTTGTTTTGACATAAGTATTTCTCAATTATGCTAATAGCTTAATAATAATTTTCTGGTGCAAATTGGGGAAAAAAATAATAATGTTATGATGATTCTATTTGATGATTCTGTTAAGCGAGATCTTTCTAAGTAATAGGATTAGTATAGCAGGGCCCTCCTAGATAATGTGACATTAGCAGGACCCTCATGTATAATAGGACTAGCAGGACCCGCCTAGATAATGAGACTTGCAGGACCTTCCTAGATAATGGGACGTAGTATAACAGGTCCCTCCTGGATAATGGGACATTAGCAGGACCCTCTTAGTTAATGGGACTAGCAGGACCCTTCTGGATAACGGGACTAGCAGGACCCTCCTAGATAATGGGACGTAGTATGGCAGGGCCCTCCTGGATAATGGGAAACTAGCAGGACCCTCCTAGATAATAGGACTAGTAGGACCCTCCTAGATAATGGGACAAGTAGAACCCTCCTGGATAATGGGACTAGCATGTCCCTTCTGGATAATGAGACTAGCAGGACCCTTCTGAATAATGGGACGTAGTATAGCAAGGACCCTCCTAGATAATGGGACATTAGCAGGACCTTCCTGGATAATGGGATTAATAGGACCCTCCTGGATAATAGGACTAGCAGGACCTTCCTAGATAATGGGATGTAGTATAGCAAGGACTCTCCTGGATAATGGGACTAACATGACCTTCCTGGATAATGGGACTTTAGTAGGACCTCCTGGATAATGGGACTAGTAGGACCCTCCTGGATAATGGGATTAGCAGGACCCTCCTAAACAATGGAAATTAGTGTAGCAGGACCCTCCTAGACAATGGAAATTAAAGTAGCAGGACCCTCCTAAAACAATGGGAATTAGTGTAGCAGGACCCTCCTGGACAATGGGAATTAGAGTAGGAGGACCTTCTTAAACAATGGAAATAAGAGTAGCAGGACCATCCTAAACAATAAGAATTAGACTAACAGGACCCTCATAAACAATGAGAATTAATGTAGCTAGACCCTCCTAAACAATGGGAATTAGAGTAGGAGGACCCTCCTAAACAATGAGAATTAGAGTAGTAGGACCCACCTAAACAATGGGAATTAGAGTAGCAGGACATTCCTAAACAATGGGAATTAGTGTAGCAGGACCCTCTTAAACAATGGGAATTAGAGTAGCTGGACCCTCCTGGACAATGGGAATTAGAGTAGCAGGACCCTCCTAAACAATGGGAATTAGTGTAGCAGGACCCTCCTAAACAATGGAAATTAGAGTAGCAGGACCCTCCTAAACAGTGAGAATTAGTGTAGCATGACCCTCATACACCTTGGGATTTAGTGTAGCAGGACCCTCCTAAACAA
Source organism: Solanum acaule (assembly GCA_036250505.1). Taxonomy (NCBI): domain Eukaryota; kingdom Viridiplantae; phylum Streptophyta; class Magnoliopsida; order Solanales; family Solanaceae; genus Solanum; species Solanum acaule. Next base: position 97,633 of record JAJOOR010001317.1, read on the forward strand.
TGAGAATTAGTGTGGCAGGACCCTCTTAAACAATGAGAATTAGAGTAGCAGGACCCTCCTAAACAATGAGAATTAGTGTAGCAGGACCCTCCTGGATAATGAGAATTAGAGTAGCAGGACCCTCCTTAACAATGAGAATTAGATTAGCAGGACCCTCCTGGACAATGGGATTATCAGGATCCTCCTACATAATGAGATTTAATTATTTTCTCCTAGGATAAACACTTTCTAGTCTGAGACTATTATTTTTTAATCCTAGGATAATCACTTCCTAGTCTGAGTTTATTTTTGTAAATTTACATCTGCTAATAACTCGCAAAAAAATTTCAGTGAAAACTGGGGCAAATTTTGTGTTTATTTCTTTGTTTGTGATGGTTTTCAGGTTTATTCAAGCGAGACATGGGTTTGAAATTCAAGAACAAAGTTTCAACTCTTCTCAGAATGATCGATCTCCATGATAGCCAAAATCAGCTTCTTTAATGGATGTAGCAGCCTGACTTCTTGACATCAATTTATATTCAACATCAATAAAACATGCAGTCATTCCAGAACATATTCAAATTGTCATTTTGAAGAGTGCCAAAATCTCACTCTAAGTGGCAAGTTAAGCCTCAAGTTTAATTCAAGATTAAGATACTTACCCAAAAAAATAAGGTGATATCTGAAAGTCAAGACTCAAGTGAAGACTCAAGAGAAGCTGCATAGATAGGAGCTTGTACTTTTATTTTCCTTTTGACTATTAGCTTTCATTTTTTTAAGGATAGGAGCCGCGACCTGGAGCCTCGATGGAACCTCACTTAACTTCCAACTCATCACCTCATCTCCTTGAACTACACGTGACCTGATTCCCTTACCCGGGATATGTAGGCTGTCCAAAACCAGGATTCGATCACATTTTTTTCCTTTCAAATAAGAGTCCGGTCAAAAGTTGTCGCATTGTCTATTTCTTTGCCTGAAAACTCTTTGTGTTTCCAGTCAAAGAGGGGCAAACTGTAGACACGTAATTTTTGACCGAACATAAGGTTTTACACCATTTTTATTCCTTAAATATTTCTTCTAGGTCTATATTAAATATTTTATTTCTCATCGTACTTTAGTAAGTTTATCTTAAAATATTTGAAAACTACAAAAAATACATGTTTTCTTTTAATTTAAATTTTAATAAATAAACTAGTATTTCTTAATTTTATTTTTAGACTAGCTATTTGACTTTTCTTATATTTTATTAATTCAAAATAATTAATTAATATTTAT